>JAPZDY010000022.1:19680988-19701468 GCA_029783645.1 Ctenochaetus hawaiiensis | reverse complement strand
ACCAATTTTTTTATTTTTAAAAAAAAAAAAAAAAAAAAAAAAAATCTGTCATGAATGATTGTGAATGCTTTTTATTAATAAGTAAGCTATAGAACATACTCGTGGTCTTTATTGCCAAGTTCCTAAATAACCTGAAACAACACTGGTTGAATTAACTCGCAGTCTTCTAATGAGATTAAACTGTTTTCTGACAAATCAACCAGGAGGAGTTTGCTTGGGCTCTCCTCCTTTTTATTCCATTCAAGCAAGAAGTGAAAGCACCCTGAATGGATTTACATGAAAACACTTTGCTCGAGTGTATGTGTGTGTGTGTGTGCCAGAGGGATGAACGATACCTCACAAGCTTGTCTTTCTCGTCTGATGAGGTCGCTCATCTGTTTTTAAATGATGTCAAGAGTAGGCTCTAGGCTTTAAATGTACCAGTGGACTGCTGATGCTGACTTTGAATATCCAACCTTTTAGTACAAAAAGTAATAAAAATGATCCAGGAAGTGCTCCCACCCTTCATGTGAAAGTTTCCATCTCTTTAAAGTGTCTTTGAAGCTGCTCTGCAGTGTAGAGTGTGTTGTAAAAAAAAAGGAGATTCCCATGTAACATTTGTCTATGTGTAAGATTCTTTTTCCCCCCTGTAATGTTAAATCATGTACATCAGTATTATATAAATCATTTACTTTAAATCATTTACAACACAAGGAGTGTTTTTTTTTCTCTGTCAAAGTGCTGGATGGTTCATTTCTTTATATTTAGCTAATACATTTATTAGAAACACCTGGTGACTGTGAAAAGACGTCCGAAAGCATCACACTGAAGCTGTGTGTGGGACTAAATTATGCTTTTTTTATTGGTAGAAAACGCATTAAAAACATTAACATGAGCCTGCGGGATTGAGAATGTCCCCTAGCACCACATTTGTTTGTTTTCTTGGATAAACCGCAAGGCGGATTATGCGTTAAATACGCACGTATGAGTCATTCCCCGCTGTGCCCGATTCCCGCACCCTGTGACTCTTCGTGAGAGGTTAACGGTGCGGTTGTGAGGATTTTTCCACCACAGCAGCCGCAGCTACAGCTTCTCACCTTCATTCCTGCTGCCACCAGGACCTGCAGAGTGACCATGAGTAATCCGCCGAGCCCTTCACCTTCCCGATGGTTCAAGGCGCTGCGCAGGTAAACAGCAGGACGCCTGCGGCTCTTAAAGTCAGAATGCAAAAAACTTTTTTCTCAACATGTCCTGTGAGTGTTTTTAAGCGTTTTCAGCCTCCAAATTAAATGTCTTTGCTGTTATTGGCCGCTTATTGACCGCATATGCAGCTCTGGTTGGTGGCTGGTGCTAATTTTGTGACCTATTTGTAGTTCGAAAGGTATGCAGGCGAAGTTACATCAGGCACAAAGCTGTTCTTGAAACTAAAAGCGATGCAGGAGTTTTGAGATCTGAATAGTTTTCCTCTTTCTTAATGCATCGTTGTAGTATGTGAATCTGTACCAGCAACAATTTACACAACTGTATTTTATGTTAAAAAAAATAAGCAGTTAAATAAATGTAAGAGTATTGTGTTTTTATTATAATAATATATATTTTTTAGTTTTATAGCACTTTTCATACATAAAATGCAGCTCAAAGTGCTTTACATGCAATAATGCAATAAAGAGAGAACATATGTGTGTTATTGGAGACAGTCAATGACACCCCTCTGCTGGTGCATTGGAGTGGCTGGGTTAGAGATTGTTAGTCTCCATAGTAAGTTTATGTCCATCACCTGATTGGCTGGAGTTGAAAGGATTTTCACTATCCTCCCTGCCGGTGGGGCTCTTACTGAACTGGCTCAGAGGCTCAGCTGCACACTGACTCCATTCAGAAAGGCCAGCAGTGGAGGAATTTCCGACAGGAATAAACATGAGTATAAAACTTAAGGCTTGCAATGCTTGTCAGAGGAACGGCAGGTTAACATGTAGAAGGTATTGTGATAAGCTGTGGACTGTGGATGTGTTTTTATTGCCTGTGGGGTTAAAACACATGACGTGGCTGCTGTTTCAGGACCAGGCTGGGGGAGCCGTGTTTGAAGACATACCCCCTGGAGTGTGTGGACCTGCTGAAGAGGGCAAGAGTTGCCTTTCAAGCTGGACGAACCCTCAAGGAGGGCTTCAGACTCACTCAGCTGGAGGCTGTGGTGAGGATGCTGGAGGAACATGAGTGTGATTTCGTGGATGCTCTCGGCAGGGACCTTCATAAGGTGAGGGGTAAAGTGGTTCCTTGCAATGTTTACCCTTGTTCAAAGCATGATAATATGAGAATGTGAGCTGACATAAAGGTCCAAATAGTCATTTCTTAGCGTTTTTGTTGTCATTCTTTGCTTTTTAATCAGCCCCGGTTTGAGACAGTTGTGTCAGAACTGATTCTTGTAAAGAACGAGGCCTTTCATGCCATCAACAACCTTAAGAAGTGGATGCAGCCGCAGCATGTGGAAAGAAACCTGGTGAGACTCTTGTGTTTGTAAAACCCCTTTATTTAAATAAACGTCTTCATAATATTATTGGGATTGTTCACAACTTTCACAACCTTTTTGCAGAGAACATTCCATCCTGCTGCCACAAAGAAATGTATTGTGCTTCCAAAGCAGATTAAAACTTAAGTTGCTGTGCCCTTTTTGTAAGAATTGGGCTGATGCCTTTTTCCTGCAGTTAGTCAACATGTACACTGAAGCCAACTTTTCCTCATGACAGTTCTGTATCACTGATCTTATTTTGACCTTGTCTGTAGTCCACCACGTTGGACGAGTGTCTGGTGGTCAGTGAGCCGCTGGGAGTCGTGTTCATTATAGGGACCTGGTGTAGTCCTGTCCAAATGTGCCTGGTGCCTCTGGTGGGGGCCATCGCAGCAGGTGCGGAGACTCCAGACACTCATTTAATCAGTTTTATTCGTGAAGTGTTTTTTCCTCACACAGACTGACTGATATTTATGAATTTGTGTAGGAAACTGTGCAATCATCAGCCCCTCTGAGTGCACAGCTCACACAGCAGAGCTCCTTCACCGTCTCCTCCCTTTCTACTTGGACAATGTGAGTAAGAGAGAGGATTGATGGAATTATTGTCATTTATCAAGTCACTGCAGACTTTTATTGCCCTGGAGTTGCACAACTGCTGACTTTTTGAGTGTTTTTACTCTAATATTAAGTGGTTGAGTAAAGGCCTCGTGCATACTGAAATGGAATGGATTTTTATTTCAATAGTTTTTAGCCTAATGCCTCTCTTGAATGAATCTCATTAAGAGGACAGTTTCTGGTCTGTGTGCTTTTAAAGAGGGCATTTGTCCAAAGATTCATATCAGCAGTTTTAATGTGATGTGCGACTTTAGAAAGAGTAGATGGGTTTGAATCTAGGAGGATGGAAACTTTTAAACTGAACCCTTTTGTCATCCAAAACTATAGGAAAGATCATTTTCAAACTTTGATTTTGAAGTTGTCAGATAAGACCCACACTGCTACAGTAAAATGTAATGATCTGACCTAAAATTCTTGTTTTCCTCAAGGAATGCTTCCACGTGATTCTCGCAGGCATGAATGACCTGCCTGAAGTTGTGGAACTTAAATTCGACCATGTTTTCTTTTCAGGTAACAATAAACACATCAAAAATGATTTAGTGATTGTTTATTCAATCCTTGCAAGTTATTAAGGTTGTCTGTCACTCTTTAGGGAACAGAGAGGAGGGAAGCAGAATAGCTCAGGCTGCAGCTCTCACTCTCACACCTGTCACCCTGATTTTGGGCGGCAAGAACCCGTGTTATGTGGACCAACACTGTGAGATTGCCACGACCGCTCAGCGCATCGCCTGGGCACGTTTTCACAATACTGGACAGAGCTTGGTTGCTCCTGACTACATACTGTGCCACACGGATGTCAAAGCGCGGCTGGTACAGGCGCTGAAGTGCTGCCTAATGCAGTTCTACGGTTCTGATCCCAGAGAGTCCCGCAGCTACGGCCGCATGGTCAATCTAGAGCTTTTCAGCCGTACAAGAGACATGCTGTGGAGATCTGGCAAGGTGGCGGTGGGGGGGCAAGTAGTAGAAGCAGAGAAATACATCGGTAAGCGTGCTCAGTGTGGAGTCTTTGAAAACCAAATCATTTGTGTGACATGCATTATATTTGATACTACTGTAAGCCCATTTTTTTCCCTTTCTGTCTGAAGCCCCAACAATCCTGACAGACGTAGCAGAACCAGATCCCATCATGAAGCAGGATTTTTTTGGCCCGGTTCTTCCTGTTCTGACTGTGAACAATATAGATGAGGCAATCGCCTTCATTAATAAGCAAGAGAAGCCTCTCTGTGTGTATGCATATTCCAGCAACAGTAAGGTGCATGAGAGATTGAAGCTAATAAGACACTATGTATTCATGGTATGAGCTTAATGTGGGTTCTGATCATGTGTTGGCCTTTTTAACAACGCAGGTTATCTCAAGGCTAATGAGTGAGACCTCCAGTGGAAGCTTTTGCTCTAATGACAGCGTCCTGCAGAGTCTAATGGTGGCTCTGCCTTTTGGTGGAGTTGGTAAGTCAGTGGTAGTATATCGGAAAATATGCTAAACATAACAGAGGAATAACCTACAAAAAAAAATCAACTCAGCCGATGCTTTTTTTCATCAGGTGCCAGTGGGATGGGTTCCTACCATGGCCGCCACAGCTTTGACACCTTCTCTCACAGGAAATCATGCCTGCTAAGAAGCACGCGGTTTGAGTGTGTAACCTATCTGCGTTATCCACCCTATGAGGACCGCAATCTGTCACTAATGACATGGGCCAGCACCCTGTCCCAGAAGAGCCAGGGCTGGTGTCAGATCCTGTGACTGTGTGGGAGGGTGATAACAGAAGAGCCATTTTGGAAGAAAAATGAGTGCCTCCCAAGTCTTGCACAGTCCTGACAAGCATGTGTACTGTTGGTATATTAAAAATACATGAGAACAAAACCTGCTGGGGTACAGACCCATCTAACAGTGGAATAGCAGTATGCATAGCAGTTGTTCAACTTCTGGATGTTGGCTGAGATAGAGTTTAAGTTTCTCTGCTGCTATGATATAATTACTTAAACTCACCTAAACCTGACCTTTACCATATGAAATAAGCAGGAGTTACATGTGTTGGCAGAATGCTTTAAGATTTAGCCACAACTAGGTTTATTATTCCTTTATTTTCACATTATGCTAAAGGAGTTGCATCAAAAGAATAAGAAAACAATTTGGGATCTCTTCAGGTTTTATTTATACATATTTACACTTTGAAAATTAAATATCTACATTTCACTGCCCCTCAACAAAAAAAACGTCATTCGGGTCTTTTGTAGATAGTCTCTTCATTGCCTTCTTTCATGGCTGCATATCTGGCCACGGTAAACAGGTAGTCGCTCAATCTGAGTGAAAATGATGGAAATTTATTACATGTTTTATAGAGGAACAATGTTTTTATATTCATTTCAAAGCCCTGGACTTACCTGTTTAAAAACTTGGCAACATCAGGATCTGCCTCCCCTGAACGCACAATTGGAGCAACACTATAATGAAAACACTGATCTGTCAGAATCAGCTGTTTCAGACAAAAGGGGGTAAATTTGAGCTTTGAAAGGCAACAGACAACCCGCAACTGACCTGCGTTCTGCTCTCCGACACACTGTTCGAGCTAAGTGCAAAGCTGCACTGCTCTTCCCTCCAGACTGTGATACACAAAGCGGAAGTGTTAGTGCAGTAGGAATAACCTGGACTCATGAACTTAGTGTGTTACAGATGCAAAAACAGCTTACTGGTAAAATGAAGTTGATCAGTGGAGGGAGCTCTTTTGAAAATGCATCAATCCAGGTTTCCAGGTCTGTAATTGGTGAAGCAGTGAATTTTGTTCTCTCTAGAAAAATACAAAATAGTAAGACATATACCCGATAATCTTTGGGCTCACAAGACGCAACATTTCACTGCATTAGATTTTAAAAAAAGCATACTCATGTGACTTTCTCTTGCAGATGATCGTGGGGTGGCAATATTGGAGCCCACATCTTGTAAGATGCACTGTATCTATAATGAAAAAAGAAATCAGAAATTATACATCTGGCTGATGAAACATGTCTGCAATAAAGGCTGTTCATAAATGTAACATAAAAAATAAACCTTGTCCAGCTGATATGTGAATGTGTGTCCTTTGTCAAGGCAAAATTCTCTCGCCAAACTGTAATGCACAATTTAACTTGGTCACTATAGGAGGGCAGATTAAAGACGTTTAAAGTAAACTGTGAAATCTGAATCGTACAAACTCAAACTTTACCCTATAGCTGATGACAGTTCATCTGTATTTCCTAGGGCTTCAAAAATATGATCTTCCTTTGGCCTCCTTTCTCCTGTAAATGTGCTTGAGAAACCTTTATAGATGCAGCAAGAAACGAGTCAACTTTTAGAAAAACTATTTACTTTTGACAGCAACATTGTAACATGTTTCGTTTTCCTGGTTAAAAAAATGGAAAAACAACCTTTGTCTCCAGTTTTGGTGTATATTTTGGGAATCCTGTTGTCTCCTTCAGTGGTATAACTGTTATGAAAGTGAACACAAGGAGATGTTACATATCAACATACAGCTTACGCATGCACACAGTGTACTACAATTTTTATGTACATTGGTTGGTATAATAAAGGTTTTTAAAGGTTTTTTAAACGATGTTGCAGCTCAGATAACGAACTTAGCAACTCTGCAACAAAGGCCGACTTAAATAAAATATCTTTATGTAGTAACGTTAGGTACCTTGCTAGTAATTCGTTTAAATGAGCAGGCACATGAGAAAGAGAAAGAGCTTAACATTTGCATGTGTACTTTGACAAAGAGGGATATACAACTACCTTCTATCAGAACACAATGCTATCCTTGCTCGATACTCGCTTACGAGCCTTCCCGTCCTTACAATACAGCGAAGGTGAGCAAGTTTGATAATAAACGATGCCATGCTAAAAACAGAGGCTAGCAGCGAAAACAGTTACTACTTGTCCCTCAATAGCGTCCGTAGTCTATGGGCGTGTCGTTTTCATCGCACGGTTGGTCAACTCACTGGGCAGGGGAGAGAATACGGGACGCTGATTGGACAAAAGAATATATGTTCAACCAGCTTCGTTTCTGATTGGGTGTTGGAAGCCGAACCTATGATGGTCCCTCCCCCTGCGAGTTCAACTGTGTTTTTGACATGGTTTATTCACGAAGTGTTAAAGAGCATCAGTGCTCGAGACAGATTCCTACACTTTACCAAAACATACACGGTTGAACTTTTTACTTTCGCGGAGTGTTCATGAAAAGCGGAGCGCTTCGGGGTCAGAGTTGTCGATTATTTGTTGCTGCTTAGAGGATTAACGGATGCTAAAGGTGGCTAAGCTAGCTATTAATAATTCTGTCAATTATAACTTGAACTTGAAGGCTATCGAGCAGCCAGGCCCTGGACTTACCGTTACACTCAAAAAATTGTTACGGAAATGCAAATCACGGAAATCTTCGTGTCTGCTCCAGGGAAGGCGATCCTCCACGGAGAGCATGCGGTTGTACATGGAAAGGTAACCCCAAAGTACAGTGATGATTTTTTGTCAGCAATTAATGCTTTAAACTTTAAAGCCATAATACACCAAAGTGCAATTAGTTTTAAATGCTCTCCTACCCTCAAAAGACAGTCACTACTGTTCATTTCTTAGAAAGACATTGCCATTCTTGATTGTAAAGAACTGGTTTCCAATAATTACCTGGAAGATAGAAAAACAGAAACAGTAGACAGCAAACTCTGTTATGCATTGGAGAATTCCTTGAGGGGATTTGAAATATACATAAGATATCAATGTGATCAAAAATTGCTTCGACTTGAAGAGATCTGCTCTTTTAATCACCCCCTGTTCTCTGCTCTTCTACAGGTGGCTCTGGCTGTAAGTTTAAACCTGAGGACATACTTGCGGTTAAAAGCGACCAACACTGGCAAAGTTTGCATCAACCTTCCGAATATTAACACATTTCGTAGCTGGGACCTCTCTGAACTGAAACAGTTTTTCCCTTATATCTGTGGTAAGGGAAGAGTATTCTAATTGTTATATTTTTGAATTAAACATTTTACTGAACACGTGAATCTTGCTCGGCATGTCAGCTTAGTTTTATTGTTACTGTGCAGTGTGCTGTTGTATGAATGGGTGTGCTTGGATTTACTTAACCGATTGTATGTGGGTTGGACTGTTAGTGTAATACATGTTGGCATGCTGGAAACTATGAGCTCCTACGTACACTGCAGTTCGTACAGTTACATCTGTATCATGCTTTCATAGATCAGCACAAAAGCCTTTGCATATGTAAATCGTTCAATTTTGCAGCATTTTTGAGAAAAATAAAAATAACATTTCGATCTGTAGGTGTATGAATAGGTAAAGACATGACAGTTGCTGTGTCTTGTAACTCATGCTAACAGGTCAGAGGGAGGAGGTGAAACGTCTGGATGCTGAGCTTGTGAGGAGACTGCGTGAATTTGTTGGTGTAGCCAACGGAAACTTGGATAATTGCAGCATGGCCACCTTATCTTTCCTCTACATCTACCTCTCACTGTTTGGAAAAGGGTGAGTTAGTACTATTGTTCAGGTTGGATTGCAAAACTATTCTGACATTTATTTTGGCCGTTAGTTTCAGTCCAGTCAAGGCACCTTGGCATTAAAAGGGTTCAGGGAGCAGTCAACCACTCAAAGAAATATTTTACAAAGATACAGTTGGTTTTAGACATTCAAATATGGAAATTTAACATATTTCAAAGACAAAGCATTAAAATATAAAGTTGTCATTGCCTAAAGGTGGCTCAACTGTTATTATTGCAGGAGCTATAACTTTCTGTGCCTGTAGGTGGCACACACTAAGTGTCCATCCTTGTTGTAATATTTTTTATACCATAATGTGTTTACAAAGTGGTAAAATCTAGGATTATTTTTCTTTTACCACCATCTGAAGGTTTATCACACTGTTTTTCTGCATATTGCTCGCATGCAGTCACACAGTCATCTCTTTGATCAACTAGAACTAAAACTCCAGTTATTCTAGCACTTTTTGAAATGCTATGCTTTTAAAAAATGCAGTCACCATTGATGGAGACACATATTGGGAGTTAAGGGCTATTTTCCCTGTCTGAACAAAATCCCTCAACCTCAAAATGAAGAAGGTAAAGAGAGAAAGACAAAGAGGCTGAATGTTAGTTTTAGTGACCCCTGCAGCTGTGAACCGGGAGGATGCTCAGGAACATTAGAGCTGCAGGTTGTCGGGAGGTTTAATCTGCACTGACACGGTGCTGCCGTGTCTGAGAGAGGTGATGGGTTCTGACAGGATGGCCACTAATGAGAGTCTGGCACTAGGCCACACTGCAGCCTTTAACAAGTCTGGATGTGTTTTTCCCCCGAGACAAGAGCCGGACAATTACTTTAGAGTATTCTCCTGTCTGCCCAAAGGCAGCTTCCCTGACAGACATTGACAGCAATGTCAAGCAAGTCTCTGTTGTATATAGATAACTATTTATTACACACTCTTTATATCCTCCTCCTTACATTTATACACTGTATCTGCACCAGTTACATGATTGTAAACAGGAAATTTTATTTAAACAGATTTCCTATTAACTCCATACTTAAGTTTTAAGTATAATTATTGATATTGTGAATAAGGAATAACTAATAATCCTAAATTGTAATACACAATTATTATTTTTTTTATTTTCGGGATGCAGTTGCAAATCCCTATAACTTGTGCAGGAAATACTGATAGTCACCTCAAGCATCTGCACTCTCTTAGTAACATAAATTCAAAGGGTTTTTCTGCTTCTTCTCTCAGTGAGCTTCCCAGCTTGACTGTGTCTGTGTGGTCAGAGCTGCCAACTGGAGCAGGACTGGGGTCAAGTGCTGCCTACTCTGTGTGTTTAGCTGCAGCTCTGCTCTGTGCAAGTGGAGCCATCCCCCCTCCTCTTAAAGAGTGGGATCACACTGCCAGGTAATGACATGATACTAAGGGAAGGTCTTTTGTAAGAGCTTGTCTGTGCAGCATTTGTAAGCCACTGTTGTGCATGGACGAAATGATAGGATATTGTAGCACTGTGCTGCACTATAAGTCCTGTGTTGATTGCTCTGTCACAAACAGCATCTTTATAATTATTTATTGAAGTGCAACTGTTGGTCCCTCTCACATACCAGTGTTAAACTGGGAGATGAAAGGGTAATTAAAGATTAGAGAGGGTCTGTTGCGCTACAAAGATCCCTTTTAATATCTCAATATTCAGGTGGTGTCAGGAGGACCTGGAGCTGATCAACAGCTGGGCTTTCCAAGGGGAGATGATCATCCATGGTAATCCTTCAGGAGTAGACAACGCTGTAGGAACATGGGGTGAGGCCTCAAATACTCCAATACAGTACATGTGGTGTTATGCCTTCTCTTGGTCTTGGTGGACACAGAGCTCTTGTCCATTATCTTCTCATTATTATCTATTTAATAATTTAGATTTCTCTGTATATAGGAGGCATGCTGAGATTCTTGGCTGGGAAGATAATACCACTGAGCAGGTACTGATCATAGATGACGAACAGAGCCACCATGATGTCACCCAAGGATGATGTCATGGTGGCATGCTTATCTGGACTACTGTAAGCCTCAAGTCTAGCATGATGGGCATCTTGTTGGTTTTTTTTTTTAATGCCAGAAAGTGAGCATAATTGGATGAGAAGGTGAAGCTGAGGAAGATAAACAAAGTTACCAAAGACTTATTAACATAAGCTAGAAGCTGCTGTCACTCAAAGAATCCGTGCTCTTGATTACGCCAAACTTTAACCTTTAATTTATGTTAAACAAGTGAGTAATATTAAAAACACACAGTCCATGTTGTCATGAATGAGGAAATTAGCTTTATAGACCTAAACAGCTTTTTGTACCAGACTGTAAACTTGAAGATGTTTTTATTTGGGGCTCCATGAGGATCGACTCAATTTTGGAGCCTGCCTCAGGTGGCCATATGAAGAACTGCGGTTTTTCACGTCGGCTTCATTTTTCCACCACTTAAGTTGCAGCTTGGTTATGACACTGATTAACATTTTTCAGTTGGATTTAATTTTAAAAAGAGTCCCCATTGAATTAAAAAGTACACTATGATTTTCATAGAACTCCAGAATGGTACTTTTGTATGAACTCTGATCTGTCTTGTTTTCTTCCAGGGTGCCGCTGTTAAGAATCCTCCTCACTAACACCAAAGTACCACGTAGCACCAAGGTGCTTGTTGCCGGGGTGAAGGACAAGATTAACAAGGTACTAAATGGTTTCTTCCTCCCCCGTGTGTTACTTGCCGACACTGTAATTAATATAATAGGCAGTGCTTTTGCATGGCAGATACTCCAGAGCCTGGCGTTGAGTGCCTTCATAAAATATTGAAATTAAACTCTTAGCCAGCACCCCAGTGTGCTGTTGCCTTGGTGACACCAGCAGGTGTGCAGATTTCTGCCTCAGACATAGATAGGCCCGGATGGTGTTGTGGCAGTGTTGTGATCAGGCTGAAGCAAAACCACAGTCAAACCTGCCATTTTGCAGTCTGTATACATGTTCAGCTTATCCATCATGAAACTGTTAGGAGTTTTTAAACATATGCACAGAGACACACACTTAATCCGCAGTATCGACCAAGTGTAGAAATGTTGGTGATGTGTTTTTGTTTTCTTCCTCTGTAGTTTCCGTCTATTATGACTCCAGTGTTGGACTCAGTCGATGCCATTTCCTGCACTTGTGAGAAAGTCCTGTCAGAGATGACAAGTGAGCCCATCACAGGAGAGCACTACAATATTCTCGAGGTACATAATCTGAAATGATTGTCTGAAGCATGTTTTAGTATAAATTTGTCATTGAGACTTTACTTCAGTAATATGTAATAGTTTTATCATTGTCTTTTTAAAGTGAAATGTTTTTTCTCAAATTTTCTGCCCAACAGCAACAGGTAATGATAACAGTTATGTCATGATATTTATAGGAGCTCATTGACATTAACCAGCACCATCTGAATGTGATGGGTGTGGGGCACCCGGCCCTGGACATGCTGTGTCGGGTCACGCTGGCCAAAGGGCTCCACAGTAAGCTAACCGGTGCAGGAGGTGGAGGCTGTGGCATCACTCTTCTGAGGCCAGGTAATGTTCCTGAATGCTTCTACTGTGTAAAAACAGGGTAAAGCCAACAGTTTATATCTTTCTTTTCAAAGGAAAATACTTAATCTGAACAAAAATAGAAAATAAGATGGAGTGCTGTCAATGCAAATGTTGGCTTTAGAGATTTACATTTATTAAAAAGTCATTGCTGCTGTGTTTCTAGCAAAAGCATTCCTCGGTGCATAGACAGCGTTAAAAGCAAATCACTTATATACCAGACAATCAAGGCAATGAAGTTACCCAGAACCAAACCCAAAAGGTGTTTAAACACAGGACAAAAACAGAGATCAGACTCAGGAAAACATTTTATTCAAATGTAGGGAACAGAAATAAAACAATGCAACTGCTGTATCATACATCATAATTCAGACATTATAAATGTTTGAAAACAGAACTATTAAGGCCTAAATAAATAATGATTTGTCTTTGGAAAAGATATTTTGGTATATCACCCCCTCTAATGAGGCCAGTTTACAGAGCAGAGGACAGTGGGCCACGTTTGACTTGCCATGTTTTGACAAATGTGACTTTGAGTGAGAGGCGGGTGTTGCAGGACCTTGAAAACAACAAGGACTTCATAATCAAACTGCTGACAAACAAGCCGCTACGGTCTTCCTCTATTGAAGTCTACAGTGTACCATCATCTGAGCAACAACTCCTCCTACTGTGATGCTGCATTGACATTCAGAGCCTGATGACATGCTGCAACAGGCACTGGACTGAAACTGGATTATAAGAGCAGAATCTGATTTGATGCAGATTCAGAATCTCCACATCTTGTAACCCCTTTAAAATATGGGATGCTGTTGTTGTGTAAAGGTCCTAATAATCTTTTAGACCATTGTTTAGTTCCTATTGACCCACAGTATAATAGAGGAGTTTAGAAGTAGTTTAGAAATAGAGTGAATCCTTCAAAGGTGTTTGATGCCTTTCAACTCAACTAAAAGAGACAATTTGTTCCAAGAAAAGACAAACAAATTAAACCACTGACATGTTTTTGTCACCGAGTTTAATCACTGCAGGCTCAACACTATGGTCTCCATTGGCCTTTCAGATTCATTTACTTTTTAATCTTTGTTGTAATGTTCAAATTTTGATTCATGATACAGTAGTTGTATTGTTTTATTTCTGCTCTCAGTCCTTGATTGTAATTGTCAAAGACAAGCCTGGTCTCTGTTTCTGTCCCCGTCTGTCTTTGTCTTGTAATGACTTTAATTTTGAGGAGGAAAGTTTGATGAGAAAAACTGTCAAGACTCCTGCTGACAACAAATGTTGTGTTTTCCTCAAACGCTCACTCACTCATCCTCACTGTTCAACGTTTGAGTGGCAGGAAATTATTACAAGGCTCTGATGTGCAGATACTACTGGCAATTGATTTAAGGAAACTTGATGTGATCCTCTCTTTAGCACAACAAACAAGCAGAAAAGCTGTATATTCTGTCTGTGTTTATGCATGTGGCCTGTAGCAGACTCAAATTTAATAAGTTTAAAATCTCCTCAATAGATTTCCAAATGCTCTCTATTTGTTTTAAAAGTTTTTCCATCTGTGTGAGCTGCAGCTTTAGTATCTGTCCTTTCCAATGTTCTCAGATGTTTGTTGGGATCACACAGTTTGCAGGGTGACTTATTGACTCGAGTGACGAAGTGTGTGGCCCCGGTGTTGTTCTTTCACTGTTAGCATATGTAACTGTAGCCCAGCTTGACATGACTTTATTGTGACTTGTTTATTTTGTAGAAACCGACTCCTCCGTTGTCCAGGCTACAGTGCAGGACTTGAAAGACTGCGGCTTTGACTGCTGGGAAACAAGTATTGGTGGCCCAGGTGTCCAGCAGCACTCTCCGCTCTCTGTTAAGGAGGAAATTATGGGGATTTTAAACCATTACTGAGACCCAAACATGACTGTGGCTGAACAAGAGGACAGACAAACTCTTTTTATTTTTGAGTTGATGCTCAGCTAATGAAGTGAGCTGAGGAGACGAAGAAGCAGAGTGTTGATCATAGATTTTTTTGACTGACAATCTAAAGGCAAGCCTGTCTCTATGAAAAACTGGTAAAATGAAGAGATTTTTAATATTTTTCAGTGACGCATTCCAGGGAGTATTTGCTCGCACAATTATATGTACTGAGCGCTTTGTCCACTAGATGGCATTAGAGTTGCACAAATGCTTTTTCAAAAAACAGGATTTATGGCAAGAGGCTCTAATAAATTGACTGTGCAAGTGAAGCACTGGCAGAATTAATTTATAGTTTCATCCAAATGTTTAAAGCAGGAGGGCCAAACCTGTTTTAATGGATTAAATGATGGTCATCAATTGCTCACTCCTCGTATTGTAACACGCAGTATTGGTGGATAAGCACTAGGATGAAAGTGGTAATTTGAAGATTTAATTTTACAGGAATGGTCAAATGATAATGATAATGGAAGAAAAGTTTGATGAATGAAATCATTTTGAGGAGGGTGGGGGGGGTTCATTAGTAAAACCCAATGACTATTATTCAGTCTTCCCAGCTCTTGAAAGAGGTTTATGAAAGTGACTGTGCTTTAATATTTCTCTGAATCCTGATCAATTTTGGTGAGAATATGTCTAAACAAGCCGAGGCCACAAAGGATAATTTCAAAAATATACATTGTGGACTATTTGCATGTATGAGAAACTTCAGTCATAAGTTTTGTTATATAGACAAATACTTTGTGCTGCTTTGATACTTAAACACTCTCATTGTGCTCCACTTTTAACATAAAAGTGTTTTAATGCAAAATGAAGCTGAAACCAGAGATCTTTCTGTGATTTATTAACTTATAATCTGTCAAAGAATAATATAAAATATGTTACGGTTTGGTAAAAAATATTGTCTCAGCCATACGCTGTCGATTTCCTCAGTTAAAGACAAACTGGCTGTGTTGTGTAGTTAATAGAGGATGGGGAGAGGGGGACAGCAGGAGTGTGTGGCCTCTCTGGAGCCTCTGGATTAGCGCCACTATAATGTGAATCAACAACAAGCAGCGTCCTTCTGTGAGTCACACATCCATGCTGACACATATGCACACACACACACACACACACACACACACACCCCAGCTTTTCCCAAATTCTTCTCCTCCTAATTGCTCATCCTCCTAAGCATTACAAAATATTCTGCACATGCTGCAGATACAGAAGACGGATCTGTTTAGAATACCCCTGATTTGGGGAAAAGGTCATTGTGGGATTCAGTTGAGTCTGAATATCCATTTCATTTTCTATTTTTTAAATGTCATGAAGATTGAGTAGCACGGATCTGGCAGTGTACGTGAATAAACAACATTTGTCACCCTCCCTCCTTTTCCGCCTGGCCCCCTCTGTCCTCTTGAATTGTGTCATCTTTATGTCAGGGCAGCCCCCCGTCAGTGCGCCACACAGTTGCCCCTAACCCCTGCTGGAATTTAATTACCACTGCGCTTTTCAATTGAAATGGCATTGACGAGGGAGGAAGGGGGGACAAGAGGGAGACAACAGAGCCTGTTTCATTTGAAGCCCCTCTTTTTCTCTTCTGTCTCATTCTCTCTCTCACTTCTTTTACCCCTGCGAGGCACAGATGGTATTTTTTTTTTTTTATCAATGTCAGCGCCTGCTTCTTTCTGCTCTGATGAATAGAATCTAAAGAGGCCCTGAGATTATTTCAGATAACAGAGGGAGCGAAGAAAGGGGGTCAAGGATAGAGGGAGAATGTCAGAATCAGAGAGATACGGTGAAAACAGTGTGCCGTCCCAGCGGAGAAGGAAGGAGACGCGCAAATCATTTAACATTTAACGTTTAGGGAGTTTTGTCCAGTTAGATCAATGCGGGAGAATCGGGGATGTATAATTCATTCTGTCCGTGAAGGAGGAATGAAATGTTAAATGGGAATTTGCTGAGTGGTCATGCTCACTGTGGCACATTCCCTCTGGTCTCGCAGCCGACTGGTGAAATGCTTGTCAGGAGCCATTAACTTTGAATACAGAATTAGACCTGACTGACAAGATATCATGTTGCTGTTGGCCACTGGTTTTACTAACAGGAAGTCAGTTTTCGACTTCCTACAGCGAGGATTTGCAATTACATATAAAGGCCTCTGGATCACACTGTGTTGTCGGTTGTTATTGTGGAAAACGATGTATGTGTGTGTTGTTATTATTTATGATATTTGTGTCAGAAGGGGAGGTGCAGTTGTCCTCAGCGGGGAAGATTTGTGTGGCCATCCTCTCCAAGTGTTCATACTGGCACACTGACAGAGGCAACATCAGCATCATGAGCTCCTCTCAGTCAGTGATGGGCTGCATGATCCTCCTGGGGGTGTTTGCCCTTTTGGTAAGTGGGGGATGGCGGACGGTGTTGAAAGCAGGGGTCCAATTAAGACAGCGGGGTACAAGGGTGGTGTCAAAGAACTTACAGAATTTAGTTTCAAGTGCCTGGAAAAATGCAGCTGGAATACAGCTTTCAGCATTTACTATCTTGGACTGATTTAACATCATACTCATGGAATTTCCAGCCTTTATTGCTGGTGACCCGACTTAATAGCAGTAGTTACATATGTGAAACCCCGCTTCGTTGGAGTAATTTGAAAGACTCAACAAGGTCAATTTATTTGTTAATATCTCAAATTCATGATGATACAAAATTATGGCCATACCAGCAAATCCGTGAGCCTGTCCTTAGGCACAGCAGTCTGTAGAGCAAAATGCTCATGTCATTACACAAACATTCTCAAAATGACATGCAGATGGACAGCATTTATCATATTAGCCTAGCTACCAGCATGCTAACTTTTGCTAATTAGCTGTAAGCACAAAGGACAGCTAATGCCAACCTTATTAGTTTTGCAGTATTGGACATGGTAAAATTTTGACCTGATGATGGTGCTGGAGAGAAATGACTACTACAACCGTTTTGAGGTGGACACAAAAGGTTGTGCAGAAGCTTTTGGTGGCACTAGAGGAGAGGTCAAGTGATTTCCAAAGTAACTCAAAATCATCCTCCGAGAATCATGAATGTATGTAGATAATTTCTCATGAAAACACCTACTATTTGATGAGTTTTTAGGGTTGGACCAGCAACTGACTACCTTGGTTTAGCCTTAATCAGGCAGCAAACATTAGAGGAAGTCCTTTGAAAAAAAACAAAACAAAACTCTGATTATATGTGTCAAAAATCTTATTTTTCTGCTTTCCTGTCCACTTTATCATCTCTTGAATGATCAGGGTTTATATGTTTTGTTTTGTTTTTTGCAACCCTGTCTTGAAATCCTGACCGAGAGCTTGGGAGCCTCTTTTTGACTCCCAGACAAAATATCTCAGGTAAAGATCTCGTGATGGGCTTTTCTCATGTTTATGAATAGGCCCGCAGTGTATAGACCCGCTTGATCTGTATTATTGAAAGCATGTGAAACACATGACACAGAGTGACTCCCAGTCCACGTCCCATTTTCCATCATGGAATTGTATCATGTCGTTGTATTGATCCAGTAATTGATTCTGTGAAGTCCAGGGCACCCGCAACATACTCTGTCATTCCTCAGTGCCAGCAGCGCTCTTGTTTAATTGCAGGCTAAGGCGCTGGTTTTTCTTGTTGCCTTTGAAAAGCCTCATTGATTTTTATACCACCCTTCATCCTTGCTGTTCTCCGTTTTAAGAGCAAATCCCTCGTGTCGAAGTTGCCCGGAATGTAAAAGTATGAAATCTGTCAGTGCTTTTCACAAGGCTTACAGGTGCAGTCCAAACACGCTAACACTGAAGGTAAAGAAGTCAGGCCACTTTTTTTATGTTTAGAAGAAGGAAGCAGAAAGGCTGCACTACATTCTGAGAGAGGCTGTTTTTCAGAAACACTCAGATCTGACTGGGAAGGTCAAAGTTCATCACTTTAGCTCTGCATATTTGGACTGTTTTTGTTTAAAAAAGGAACAGATCGGAAGAGAAAACATCCAGTATTTTGGGATAAATTGGAGATTTAGCATTATTTTTGTACTTCTGGTTTAATTCTTATTGGTATTAATTATTTCTTTTTGTCTATGATGGCTATGCATTTGTGGCTACTGTACAAGATATATAGTATACACTGATTATACATTCCATTTATTAATCTGAATCCAGTAATCCAACTGGGAATTGTTTTATGTTTTTTTTCTGTCAGGCTTTAAACTGCAGTTTAGAAATTGGCACATAAATATATTCAGTGCATTTGGGTCTATATAGAACAAAAATACCCTAAATGAAATTTGATTTGCATTAATTTGAAAAGCAGCTTATCTAACATTCATACTTTGAACTTGCTTTGAATTAGAAATAGGTTCTCATCATTTCCCTGGGATTGCAGCCAATTTATTGGATTCAGTTTTTTTTTTTTTTTTTTCTCAGCGGCTCTGGGAGGAGGATGATCTCAAACTGTTATCACATGACACCGTGTGATTGATGGACCATTAAAATGTCAGCCAGATGTACTTAAACCCACAGCTTTTAGGTTGATAAATCATGGCACAAATGGATACATAAAGCTGTTAGAAACAAATATTCCCATCTAGAGCTCTCTGCAGTCAGATAGTAATGGATCTGCTTGTCTGTCTGTTTCTCTGTATGTTTCTTTCTTTACATTTTCTGCCTCTAACAGCTTGTCTTTTCGACCACTGCAGTCATGTAATTACAATAGGACAGGTAGGAGTGTTCATATTTCATCTGCTGCATTCACGATAACATCTAATAATCCGAAAGCGTTGCAAAATTGGTATCTCGTTGCTCATGCATTATGAATGAGTCACTGATTGCTTTTTTGCATAGATTAGCAATCATTTCACAGAAATCTTTCATATAAAAATGTGCCAGGAGGGTTCTATCTCTTTTTCTGAAGAGTTGAGGTGACACATCCCACCGCTTTTTAAAGATAAGACGGATCAGGTGATACCACTTCTCCCCCTCTGCCCCTCTGCTCCCTCTCTTGCTCTCTGACTTATTTCTCTATGCATATCATCATGGGAGGGGATAAGTGTAATTTTCAGCCCATTTTGCAACTGATTGCTCACTTAGTGAATGTATTCAGCATCTGCACTGTTATTGTGTTTGGAGCCAAGTGGCTAAGTACCGCTGAGATCCTTTGGCATCAGAGTGAACCTTTGCAGCCTCCAGAAGTGCATCGAGAGATGATAATCTTCCCCGCAGCTCTGAGACTTTGCGCCCTACATATGGATTGCGGTGACCTCTGGTTGTCCTGACTTGTAGCCTCAGACTGGCATAACACATAAGGGGCTCATATGGTCTAGTGGTTAGGAAAATGGGCTGGTGACCAGGTTGCAGTGTAAAGTCCCAGGTGAGGTTTACATACCACTTTTGTTTCCTGTCAGGCAAATAACTTGTTTCACAGCCTCAGTGATGCACATCATCCAGTGAAAATGTCTAGTCAACTTTCAAAGCACCTAAAGAGAGTTTTATAAGTTTCTAAGTTTCTTTGTTCGCCGTGCGCTCAACAATGACATTGAAGCAGTTGTTTACAATGAAAACCTGGTTGTCAGACTCCCTTCAACAGAGTTCATACAGTATTTATAAACAGAAAAACATGCGAGTAAATGAGAAGTGAAAAAATAAGACATGAAATAGTGCAGAATACAGGAAAAGAAAAAAAACATTTAATATTAAATTTAATAAATTTATGCGTTAAAATGGTATACAGCACTGCTGAAAAAAACTAACTGCAATGTACTTAATGTATATAAGAGACTGAGTAGTGATGTGATGTGTGATGTGGATACCATAACTGGTTCTGGGTGGTTTAGAACAGATGAGCTGAGCTTCTATATAACCAGCTGCAGCAGCGTGGCTGATAGAGTTTTCACCTTGTCAATGAAACTACCACAGAAACAGTTTAGGGTACTTTGTCAGGTGTTTGTATGTCTAACTTCACAACACAGCAAATGCAGCTCATGAAACTTCACTGGTGGGTAGTTTTAGATCAAAATGATCTGAAACTGAAGATCAGTGTAGTCAAAGCAAAGGGGCCTTACATAGCAGGCGTTAGGAAGTAGGGAAGGAGCCTTTTCCTCCTGACTTTACTTCACAGCCATTGCCATTTTTGCTTAAAGTTGCAAATCATTGTATCCCAGTTTTAATCATTCCCATCCAAAACCATCATGCTGACAGGCAGCCGCTGTGATCCCATCACAAGATGGTCTCTAGTTGTTTTATTGTTTCTGAGAGCAACATGTCAACGACATATCTGTGAAGATTCTCATTCATCCAGGTCATGATTATCTTGAAAAGTCAAAAAGCAAGTCAACTGGACTGTGTT
>JAPZDY010000022.1:19657236-19680888 GCA_029783645.1 Ctenochaetus hawaiiensis | reverse complement strand
TTTCCAGGCTTGAAATGGACAGGAATGTGGTGTTTGCCAAAAATTCTCTTTAGTTTTTCCGAGACACCTGCAATGTACACACAGTCCAGTTGACTTGCTTTTTGACTTTTCAAGATGTCAACGACATGAAACACAGGAGTCAGACATGAAGCTTTGTTAGTGCTTTTAATTTAAGCTTTTCTTTGATGTGTTTGCACTTGAATTTCGACTCTGCCTTGTTGCTGATTGAATAACAAAGGGAAAGTGTCACCACCAGCAGCAGCAGCAGCGTGCACGAGGTGTGTGGATGTGTGGATGCCTGCACTGTGTCGCCCGTCGTAACCCCTGGCCTTTGCCCCCCTCCCCCAGATGGGCATACTCTCAGCCAAGGCCCTGTGGAGGTTGGTGCCCTCTGCCTGACAGCCTGTCACTGTGCTATGGTGGTGATTTTTTTCTGCAGGAGATGGTGTCTGATTGGGAGCAGTGTGTGAATAGCCCTGTCACACTCGATAAGCCAGCAAGACGACCTGTGACGGGGACATATGGCATGTTTGACAGGGAGAGAGGGTGCGAATCGCACTGAATGATAAAATGGTGTTTTTCCCCCTTCGGCAATGTCATGCTTTCAGGCAAGCGTGTGGACCATCGCTCACTCAAGCGGCTGACTCCGGCCTCCTTGTGACATCTCCTTCAAGGTCCTGGGCTTCTCTGCCTCGCGCCTGACCAATTCTAACACTGCGAAAGTCTGTGCCGCTCACAGCTGCTCCGTTAGCTTGTCAATGTGGGGAAACATAATTGGATATCAGTTTAGTTTAGTGATGCAGACTGGGAAATTCATCTTAAGAGCCTGTTTGTCAGACCTCTTCTTAAAGCTCTCCGGCGCTGCAGCCCTTCATCCTGTCTCCTTTCAGCCTGTCACACGCCTCACACTGTTGATTAATACACACACAGTCTCATCAGACGACTCTAATTGATGGGTTCAGCCTCCTCGGGACCCTGATTTATTTAAAGGGCCACGAGTGCTGAAGAAGGCTGAGGAAAGAGAAAGGAAGAGGGAGACAAACAGGCTTGGATTTAAGTGTGTCGGGGAAATTATTGAGTTGAACTGCATGCCTCTCATCCTGACTGTCAGCTGGGTCTTGACTTCTGGTGTTGCAGCCTCAACTCCTATCCTGTCAAGTGTCACATTGTCTGTGTTTGTGGCCATGACAGACAGCCCAGGTGTCACACTCAGGCTTCAGTGCACCATCAGGCACCTCTGCCCCGGTCCCCAGTGGCTCACAGTCAGAGAGACAGCACAGTCCAATAACCCCTCTCAAACCCAGCGTGTCTCGCTCCCCGGGGACTCCCCTGTGGAGTTTACTCTCTGTCCATTGGGCCAGAACTCAAAAACTCTGCCAACAGTCACATGATCCTGCTTTCGCTCTGAATGCTAATTATAACACGCCAACTGTTCCAGTGCAACTTCTGTCATTATCATGGTTTCTGTCTGTAAAAAACAAAGGAGGAAACGTCCCTGAAGTCAGTGATTTCTGTTGGTGCAGAGAAGGAGGAAGGAGCATCAGCTGATCGTAGAATGAGTTGACTGGCAGGGTCAAAACATTGAAAATGTGTTTTTAAAGCCTTTGGACAGAGTTTAAGCAGAAGTATGTGTAAAAAGAAGTGTTATCTACTTTTTTGAAGGAAAAAAAGTCCTTGTTGCGATCCCACACCACCTCAACGTAAACCGTCTTTTGTTTCTATTTTTTAGTTTTACAAACCTTCTAGAAGCACCAATGAGGGTAAAAGATGGTAAGTAATATAAAGTATTGAAGTATTGTCACTTAGGTCCTGTACTTAAATACAGTTTTGTGGTATTTTTACTTTATTTAAGCATCTCCATTTTTTCATATTTTTTAAGGCATCAAATTTCAGAGATTTAAGATGCTTATTAGTTCACAGCATTCATTTTAAGAGCTGCAGTTAGTGGTTCCTTGTTTAAATATGATTTTAAAATGTAAATGCTTTGTTTCACAACAAAAACACTGACTCCCATTTTTTTTTTGTTGAAACCTACAAAAAGTCTTTCAGGGGCCCATTTTTTTTCCCATTTATAATTTCTTAAAGCTCTTTGCAGTTTCACCGATTACAAACTTCCAGCCTGATATTCTCACATGGTTTCAGTTAAATAACTATTTAGACCGAAAGAGTTAAAAATCTCCATAAGGCAAGTAAAGAAACTGCAAAGATATTTGACTATTGACTATTGGACTAAACAGGCTCCACCTCGACCAGCTGTAACTGTGAAAGCTGCTTGAACACATCAGTAATAAAAAATCTCTGAACATAAAACACTGTATGATAATGTGTCAGTCAAGGGTCATTTTACTGCAGAACAAGTACTTCTGCCTTTTGATACCAGAAGCACAATTTGCTGCTGATAATTCTGTCTTTTTAAGTGGCACTTACATCTGTGATTAAGCTTTTTATTGAACATGGTGTTTACTTTTTTTCAGTAAATGATCTGAATCAGTTTTCTATCACTTACAGTAAAATAGCATTAATTCCATAGAATCAGTTATTTTACCAATGATATTGCATGTAATATTTGAGAAATTAATATGTTAAATTTTTCAGCCCTTAAGTCTTATAAAAAATACAGAAACAAACATTTATTAGAGGATTTTTTGTTAATTAATTTGGATTTTTCACCTAATAGCAATCGGTTACGTTTTTTGATTGATTAGACTTTGAATCTGTTCACAGATGTATCACTTTTATTTAAAACAACTCTTCTCCAAAGTTAAATGAGTCTGACTCCCTGTGTTTACATGTGTTTAGAGGGTGATGTTTAATTCAGTCACAGTTTGGCCTTCAGTCCTCTCATATCCATAAATTGTTGTGACATTTCTCCCATCTCTCAGAGCTGATGTCCATGCTTGTGTGAGCACTTTGTGACAGCTGCTGTTCCACTGGACACAGTCTCAAGCTGAGCAGAGATAGGCCAGGACCTTCACTCATTGACCCCCCATCAGATTTTTTTGTTCTGGATTCCATCAATAAGGCTTGAGTGGCAGGCCATCCTCTTGCACAGCCACTCTGACGAATGCGAAAGCGGACTCGGCCTTGCAGCAAGAAGATGACATCAGTGTTGTGATCGTCCTGCTGCAGTGCTATCAGGGGACAAGAGGGGGTCTTCATCATCCGCTGCACATTAGCCGTGTGCCCTTTCCGTGTGCGATGATTGTTTATCAGCTGTTAGGGTCCTCGGTCGTCAGAGAAACTTTAGTCAAGTAGCCATTTTAGGGATTTGTCATGTTTTATTTCCTGCATTTTCCCAGAAAATTATAGGGGTAGCTGGCACTACAACAATATTCATAAATATGCATTGGGCTTTGTTAAACACTAGAAACACAAAAGTGGCCATTTTGCATGATTGCATTCACTTACAGGAGGATAAAACTGTGGAGGAAGTAATTTTAAAGAATTGTGAAATAAATCAATTCTTTGATTAGCCGACAAAATCTGTGGCTGTTATGAGAGGAAGGATTTTTTTTTTTAAGGGTAAGAAAAATGGAAGGAAACGAGACATTTTTTGCTGCAGCAGAAACAACATTGAAACTGAGGGAGGATGTTTATCAGTGTGGAGAATTGCTGTAATATCATGTGTTCGGATTATAGTACACAGATTATGCTAAAAAAAAAAAAGATGTGATTATAAAATGCGAATGAAATGGTAGAAATTAAAAAAATCTGATTGCAAATGATTTTTCCAATATCACCTTTTCCCTAAAGCAAGAGAGCATTTTAATTTCACAGTAAACATCTCATTAAATTTCAGTACATTTTAAACATTATGTTAACCATCTTCTTATTGACTATCATATTAAATACCTCAGAGTTATGTCTCAAAATGTTTTCAAATGGACTTCGGTGAAATGTCATATTTAATGATTTCCTCAGTTTATTTCATAGCTATGTGTTTTGCAGTTAAATATATTCATTTTTAAGGAAGCGCTAATGAATTTGAATCACTCAAACACCTCAAGAGATGAATACTGATTTTTGTTTTAAGCAGAAAATGATTCAACACTTGCTGAACGCATTTTAAAGTATCCTGTCCTCACTAATCATGTATTACATCCATATCAGGAAGCCATGATTACTTTTCTCTGCACTGGACTGCTTTTCATGTACTTGTGATCTTTTCCATTAGATGCGTAGCAGGCAGAGGGGGGAAAAAAAAAATCACAGCCACTGAGAATGAACACTAAAGTATTTAGTCCTCATCTGTAGTCATGAGGGCACCGGCACTGATGAGCGTGGTCAGGGTCACAGCACTTAACTCTCAAAAGGAGGACCAGCGCTTGTAAGCACATAATATGTATGATCTCTCATTCAAGTGGAGCTTACATTCGGCAAATGCAAATGGTTTCATGGGCTGTGCAGCTGTGAGAGTTTTGCTCCCTGCATGCTTGGTATGATGTATATACCCATTATGTAAAGCGTGCCAAATGTAGGCTGTAATGCTCAGGTTGGAAGAATGATTGACATGATATTGACTATTATTTTTAGCGCAGCGTGTGGACTGTTATGCTGCAGTAGATGTTCAATTTGCCTGTGTTCTGCAGTTGAGAAATTGAACCCGAGGGGATCGTTGGGGAGCCGCAGCCCCTCTCTGTCTCTATCTCACCCCCTCTGTAATTAAGAACAACATTTTGTGTTAGATTATAGGGGGACCCATCGTGCCATTGAACTGGTCTGCCTGATTAATAAAAGGCAGCTAATTTCAGTGGAGGAAGGCAGTGCTCCAAAATGGCTCCTAATTACACATTAGGAGTGTGAAAGGCTCCTGCCGCTCCGGCCTCAATCCTCCACCCAACCCGCAACCCCTCCCCAGCTGAGGTGCATGTGCTGGCCCACCAGCACATTAACGCCGCTCCCAGGAGTGGCTAATTCCAGCCAACCCATCGGCACAATCAGTGGCAGATGTCAGGAATCGAAGATGATGAATTATGAATATCCCGGAGATGTGGATAGGATACCAGCATTAGGGGAAAAAAGATTCCCCTCTTTTTTTTTCAGTGCCATTTTTGGCAGCCAAATAAGCAGACAGATTCAGGAGGAGTGTGCAGTGGTTTGGAGTGATTGATTTGTATTCGTCATTATAAATGGGGTCCGACTGAAATTGGATGTTTTAGTGAAGTCGTCAAGGACTTTATGAGTTGGAGGGGCTGTCTGGCAGTGTAGGAACTGCGCCTGACTGTGATAGCAGTAATGACTTCCTCTTCTCCCTCCCCCGGGTGGTCAACTCAAGGGCTCAGGCAGCTGGGAATGATGTCCCGGAGAGGGCAACATGAAGCTCTCACTGCACAGCATTTGCATGGCTACATGATTACAGCTGAAATGGAGGAGGTGTGGTGAGGGTCGGGCAGGGGGTGGAAGGTGGTGACAGTAACAGCTGCAGAGAAGAGGACAGGAAATGGAGAGCTGTTGTTTTTGTTGCCATTGAGCCACATCCACAGAGGCATGATGGGAATGTTTTGATGAAAAAAAGGACTGACACCTTTGCCCCGGTAAGTAATAAAACTGTGCTTGATGAAATCACACTTCCATGACTTGTAGCCTCCTTATTTCCCTCCTTATTAAACTCGGTTTAAATCCAGATTGAGTCGAACTGAGCTGAATTTTAATAGATTATTATCCAGCATAGGATCAAATGTACTGCTTTTTAAGCTGAAGGCAGGTGCTTAAACCATGCCTGGCATTTAAACAGCACTTATAAGAACGGAGGAGAAGCAGTGGACACTATCTGCTGTATTCTGGGACCTTGAGACATGCTGACAGAATCAGATTCCTTGTCAAAACAGATGTCAAACTGATGCTGTGGTCTTACTGACTGACCAGGCGACTGATGAGCTGGCTGCCGATATGTGAACGTACACCTGGACATCTGCGGGGGGTCACAACCATGGTGAGGTTCGAGCCTGGGGCAGGCTGCCAGGCCAGACTTCACCTTGCCACTTCCAATGAGCCCACAGCACATTTCCTCAGCCTTCCTGCCATTCATCACCACTCCATGACAGGCAAATTCATCTGAGCAGGAAAGAGGAGCTAATCCTCCATATCTGAGACAGTGATAGACTTGCTGCTCCACAGGACCAATGAAATTAGGCTAAAACTGCTGTGGGGGTTCACAGGAAATTGGCCTTGCCAATCATTCGCAGCAACCCAGTGTTGTACCACGAGACTCAAATATAACGTCAGTTTAGCTTGCATCTGTTCATTTACACTGATCTATTTGCATAATGCAGATGTGGCCATCTTTAACTTAGATTGCCCTTTCGTTGGAAAGTTGCTGCTTTCTCGTGTGTGATGTAGAGATTAATGCAAAAAAAAATGTTTTGAATCCATAATTAGGGACATCAGAGGTAAACAGCGGCCCTGTGTCCATAGTAGAGGATCAAGTATATATTATTTTGGATCTCTCCAACTCTCTATGTGGCTGTATTGATGTAATTTCAACCCATTTTCCTGATGAGTGCCTCAGTTCTGACGCCCACACAGCTTCTCATAAACGCAGCGGTCAGCATATAAGTGGGCTCTCCACCAGCAACTCAGCAATATTGAAAAGTGAAAATCTATTCATCAACATGTTTTTCCGTTAACTACATCTGAATGCAGAGTGGAAGTCCCAATAGGGTTGAGTCATTACTTGCAGTAAAATAACTCCATTAAATAAGAGCGAAGACAAAGCTGTCCAACACACGCAGCCTCTACTCTTCCCTCGAGCTGCAGTCCCTCCTGCTGTCTCCCTGAGCTCCGGGTTCAGAAACACTAATGCTGTCTGCCAGTTCAGTTCTACATAGATTTGTGAGGAGACCAGGGGTGATCATTCCTTCCCTTTTTTTCCCTTCCCCTCAGGTGACACCCTGAAATATATTTTGTGTGCCCTTTCACTTCAGACGAGCTCAGTGTGGAGGAAGCCCAGAGGAGACTAATGAGAGAGCGCAGGGGTATGGCTCCGTCTGCCTCCATGCCTCATTTTTCTTGATTTCAGCTGCTCCAGTGTCGGCATGGGCTCCTGCTGGTCAGGTGATGGCGGTGCCAGCTGGTGCATCCAGCTCGGACGGACAGCGATTCATTTCCCCCAGCTGGTGATTTATGGCACGGCAAAGCAGAGAGAAGCTGGTGTGCATGGCACCGGGCCGCCTGAGTTAGTGCACTGTCCGGCCCCGTCATGCTTTACCACACAGCGGGCTGGACTGCCTAATTTACGCTGGCAGACAGTCACATATATCACACCCCGTCTGGCCAATGAAGATTGGTGGTGTTTGAAAGGGTCTGTATACACAGTCGATTTTACCCACGTGTTACTTCCTGCCCAGCATTGCACAAAGGAATATTGTTTTTCTTTTCCTCTCCCTCTTTGTCTATTTGATCTTTCATGCTTCATTTCTGCACCTCTTTTCGTCCCCTCTTCGTCTCTATCTTTCTCTGTCGCCCCCTCTCTTTCTGTGTGTGGACGTAATGTGAAGTGACTGTGTTGTAGGGAGGCCCTCACTCACTGGACCGGCTCCTGAGGACTGTGCCCTTCTGTTCAGGGAAACTGGGGGAGGTCACAGTAGGTAGCTCCCTTGAGCCATGGCGTATTAATGCCTGGGCTGACCTCGGTGATAAGAAGGAAGCTTCGGGCGCATGTTTGATTCATGAGTCCATCCTCAGTGGGCCCTGGGGGGCTTTTTCCACTGCTGTCCTTTTACTGGCGGGGTGGAGGGTTGCTGCAGGGGAGATCAGTCCTGTCTGTCACAGAGAGGTTGGGGTGCGATAAAGGCGCAGGGGCTGGGAGAGGGCCAGAGCACACAGATCGGCCCCTGTGTCGGGCACAAACGATGACTTAATGGTGGGTGGTGATGCGACAGCCAAGTGTTGAGGGATATTAGAACGGATATCGGCGACGGGGTCTGACATCATGAGCACCCCACCTGCCTGGAGGAGGGTTTGTTCGGGAGCAGGATGAGAAAGTGAGTTGAAGGGCACTTGGCAGCTTCACTTCTTCCATCTTCTTTTTTCCTTTTCGTCCATATTTTACATTTTCCAGCATTTCAAAAATATTGGACGTGTCTGAAGGCTGGCAAAAAGGAGTGAGATGGCTCAGATGGGGTGGGAGATGGGGTTTGTGGGAGTAAGCCGACACAGTTTCAGTTCCAGCATATATCTCCAAATTACATCCTCTGGAGTTTGGTTAGGGATTACTCCTGTCTAATCCTGACAAATGCTGCAGAGTGAGACACATCTCTGACAACAGAGCAACTACACAGCCTGCAATGACCGCGGTGATCGCTTTAAATAAGAGCAGGGTTCAGGACGTTCTCTCATACACATACACAGTTAAAAAAGCTGCATGCGCTGTGCGTACATTTTAGACAACCTTGTTAACAAAATAAAAAAGGCCCGAATGAAAACCAAATCAATAAGTCGAATTTTAGGCAGATTTTGAAGATTTTTTTGCTCACTAAATGGTCAGTGAAACATTGAGGTTCTGCAGATTGTGAACATTGTGTCATGGTTGCATGCATTTATAAGAAATGGTTTTCTAAAAGCCCAGATCTGGGTAATTACAGTGTGCACAGAGGGAGAGAGGGAGGCACATCCTTGAACAACAGTATCTTGCCAGACACTTCAGAGCTCCTAATGCCAGCTGTTTGAATGTGGCTGTGTAATACATAATCCTGATTTGTGTTCCTTTCAGTCACCAAAAGATCTGTACATGCCTCAAAGAAACTTGTCAAGGCTTTTCAGCGCACGTTGCCTTCTCACAATCAAGTCGATGCTTGTCAACGCCACTGCTATCAAAATAGTCACAGTAGGGAGGGGCAATCCACTTTTCACATATCCCATTGCTGTCACCTCCTTCTGCCCGTCACTAATCTTTAAAAGCTATTTGCAGTTTTAATATAGATCTCAAATCCTGTTTCCCCTTTCTCTCCTCCACTTATACACTCACACACACACACACACTCATTGTTCTTCTTTTGTGGATTGCTGGAGAGTTGGGTTTGGTTGGTAGAGCGAGCCTTCTCATTCCTCCACGGGTTCCCATGGTCGTGCTTTTGTTTTAGCTAAGCTGGTGCCCCCGGATTAAAGTGAAAATAATCCTTCTTTCATTGTTGTTTTTGTTCCGAAAACCTGCTGAAAAGCGATCTGTTGATTTTTCTCTCATCTTTCACAGATTAAGTTTAAATTGAACGATGAAAGGAGAGTTTGCTGGTAATGTCTGTTTATGTTTGTACGTGCTGAGGCGGAGGCAGCCTCGGTTTTTGTTTTTTTTTCTGGTGATTTTGTTTGAACACGGTCGAGTGAAGGAGCTCTTCAACCTTTTCGAATTTTACGACGTGTAATGCACATTTTGCCGCGAAATGTGCTGTATGTTTAATTCATCCAATCTCTGATTCATATCCACTTGAATTATTGTCTGGCCCTGCAGCCAAGCTACCCATTTGTGTCAGATGGCAGACTAATGGTGATATTAATGAAGTCATTGCTTTAGTCAGAAAATCAATAATCACTCGAAACAGTCAATGCAGGCGAGTATAGGCTTGACTGGTGACCTAGTTCCCATGTAATGACAGGCCCTAACCCATTCTGTATTGTTTGATGCTCACAACATCTGCTGCCACACTGCCATACCATCATATTTATGCAACAAAACAAAGTAGAATACAATGCACAGCACTGCACAGTTTGTTAGGAGAAAATTGGGGCAGCTGTAATGTCTTTGTTTGCATGTGGCAATCAACACTGCCAAGCAAAAATGAATTTGCTGATGCTTCACACGACTAGTAATACCAATATTATTCCACATCAATAGCTGTGAACAAATAGCTCCAAGAAACATCAACCCGGTCATCTCTCTTAGCCATAGAAAGCTGGGGCCAAGTGGGGCCAGGAGGTTAACCTGGGTTTGGCATTAAACAGCCCGGCTGTTATTGTTGGGTCTTCTGAGTCTGCAAAAGACCCAGCAGCGTTGGAGTTGGAGTGGGGGCAAGCAAGGGTCAGCGGGCCTCTTTGGTCAACTGAGCAATGAGAAGAAGGTAAGGGGAGGGAGGGGGGGGCCCTGTGTGCCAGCTCCGGTTCCTGCTTACAGAAGCAGCCCTGCACTGACATCAGTCAAAACTCATGACTGTGTTATTACTGTGTTCTGTTGTGCGCTGGGAGATGAATAGGCTCTGCATTCAGCGTAACAAAGAGCCTTGGCATGCACACAGGAGCAGGAAGTGGGAATTCTAATACTGCTTTATCATGGGCCGTAAAGGAAGACAATACGAGCTGTCCCCTCTGAGCTGGTTTAGTGAACACTCAAATCCCTATCTTCTGTGGAGAGACACTCCCTGCAAGTCATTTCACAGAGAGGACGTTTTTATTTATTTATTTATTTATTTAACTGTCCAAAATGGCTAACAAAGGCACGAGTGTGTTCTTGTTCCAGCGCTGCTAATCACCATAGCTGTAGCTGTGTCGTGTCTAATGTCATCCTTTGAGTCACACTTTTCTCAGCGAGGCTGTCGTCTCTCATGTAACACTTTGTTTATATGTTGTTGTAAATGGCTCTAAATGTCAACTTTGATTTTATGAGTTCTTTCTCTTTTCACTTATGAGTAGTTTTCATTCAAACAGTAGAAATTGTATTGAATACTAAAGGACTTGTCTGTCAACATCCTGCAGTGTCAATTATCAACTTAATATAACCTGTCCATCTGCTTACTCAATAGAATCGACATTACCTGACATTAACTTGTATAACTGCTAGTGCCGTATTGTTGGACTAAACATTAATGGACATCAGTCTTTGCATTTCCTCATTTTGTGCATTGATGCTCATTAAAACATCAGTCTTGAATCTCTTATAGTTTTTCAGCTGGGTTCAAACCTGGTGACTGCAGAGGTCAAAGCATGTGATTCACATTATTTTACACAGTTGTTAAACCATTCAGTGACCCCTTCTTCCCCTGCACAGAAGCATATACATTTGTTAAGTTTCCTCCATTTTTTGCAGCTTTTTTTGGGGGGGTCATGTTTGTATCTTCACTGGTCTGTAGGTGCTGAAAAGTTTCCCACACAGACTGGAGCACTCAAACTGATAGCCATCATATGTTGTATCTATGATATGTTTGGATCTGAGACAGCGGATAATGCAAATCTATGCAAAATATAAAAAAGCAAATCCCTTCCTCAGTCCTACAAAGATGAATATAATCAAAGAGAGAAATCCCCCTGTAGGCTTGAACGGTAGCTGATTATCAATTTAAATTTGGACCGATCAAACTGTAAAGCACAGTTATAAACTCTGGACATGTGGATAACAAGTAATAGTATGACTGTACTAATAGAGGCACTAATTATCTGTAAAAGTCAGCTGATGTTGATGGAGCTGAATATTGACATTTAACAATTTGTCTCACTTTCATACCAACAGCTCCCTGTTTTTAATTACAGTTGAGCAAAACAGTGCAATACAATATAATAAAATACAGCAGAAATTGTGTTTTGTGGCAAGAAAGTATTGCTCTATACACATCAAATTACAGTACAATTTTAATAGTTTATTCTGATCCAACTGCAGTAACTTGCAGCCAACTGTGCTGCCAGTAACTTATTGTAAATATACCAGGAATCTTTACAGCCATATTGGTCGTACTTGGTGAAATTCAGCAAACGTTGTTGCTCAAAACTGAAATTGTACTGTAACATCGCAGAGGTTAAAATGCACAGAGCTTAATAACAACGATTGTTTGTGCACAAAGGGCCATAATCTGTGTCTGTGGGGCTAACGGAGGAACAGCGACTCCAGCCTCCTCTGTGGGGCTGCAGAGCAGATGCAACTAAAATGCTGTTACCAGAGACAGCCTGGTCCTCGGGCTAAGCTCAAATACCCAAATGCCAACCCCCCCCCACCCTTCTTCTCCACCCCCTCACCCCCCTTCAGCAAAACTTCCATGTTTTAATCCACTAGTGTGCATAGAGCTCAGGGAAATGATATTTAGGAGACAATGAGTGCCCTGCAGAGAAAAAAGAAGGGAGGGGGGATTAGAGTGTGTCTCTGAAGTGGCTTTGACTCCCCAACTGATGGAGAGTAATTAAAGCAGCCTACTGTGTTGTCGATGTAGCTAAAGGGGGATAATAATGAAACATCACAGCTCATGGAGCTCGGGCCTGCAGCACCTTCCTCTGGCCTGCAGCCCTGATTAGGAGCACTACGTAGGTTGTTCCTAGACTCAATACTTAATACTTAAACACACACATGCACACACACACCACCACCGTGCTGGTGCTTTCAAATGTTACATGTCCTTAAGTAAGTTTTGCCAAAAAATTTGCAGTTAGAGAGTTTAAATGAAAAATCTGGGTTAATTACTTTTAAAGGGAATGTAGAGAAACTTATCACAGGCTCCCGTTATGTGTTATTCTCATGAAATTTATGTTTTTGATCAGACAACACATCAGGGAGACTTCAGACTGTCTGGCAGCTCTAATTACAACTGTGCTGCGAGGACAGTAGTAAAAATGAACGTAGTTATCTGAGGTCACTATTTCCTCACAGGCCAATTACTCAAGAAAACCGTGTGAAGCCTGTGACTCATCCCCGTTGCCTGACTCGTCTTATCTTCCTTTAAGATAATCTGGCAAGCCCTAAATGCCACCGCCTGCATCTTGAAACGTGTCAGTGGGCTTAGCAAAGTGTATCTTTGATACGTCATGGAATAAAATGGATGACTGATTTATACATAATGTCCATAGCCTGAGCTTCGGTGTCAGCCTGACACCTCGCTCTCCTGTCTCCTCTCTGCAGGTCCCTGCAGGTCACATCGGCTTGGGATTTTTTCCAGAAACATTACAGTCATCAGACACCTGACTGCTGAAGTAATCCCTTTAATATAATCCTTAATTATTTAATGTCAGGACATTGAGTCAATCTGGGTGTCATCACATGCTGTTTCATTTAAATCAATTGGTCATTTTGGATGTAAAGTTTTGAAAAAAACAGACATTAAAGCAACAATGAGTAATTTGTTTCTAAAGAAAAATGTGATAATGTTAATAATATTACTTAATTTTATGATTTACTGTGTAATTCAAACAAGAAAGCACAGAATACAAAGGCACAGAACAAGGCAGATAGGAGTCATGCCTGTTGTCTGTAGTAAATCACAGTTTTATTACTTGAACTGAAAGTCAGAAACATTTAGTTTCATTTGAATTGAGCCCAATATTAAGATTCCAAGTTTGGAATCCACATAAAATGTATTCAGTACATTTATTCAAATGTATGCAGCCTTTGTGGTGCTTCTTACATTTTGGCTGGTCACAGAGAAGAAATCCTTACATTCCATATTCATCAGGACGCTGATCACGTCTGTGCTTTTCAAAGTTTTTTTTTCAAAATGTAAATAAATAAACCACAAAACAATCCATTTTATTACCACTTGTGGTACTGAATGTATCGAATGGAGCCAACTATTGTGAAATGTAAAAAAAAGATATAAATATATATTTGTCTTTTTGGATGAAAGCAAATGCTCAGAATTACATGGTCATACTGAATTAGCATGTCTAATTTTGGACATTGTTTTTCATTATGTGCCATGACAATAATTTGTGTAATGTGTAATTAATTCACATTAGTCTGATCCTGTGCCCCCCCTCTGCACCCCCTGACTTGTTCATTATTCTTTAGGCTCGGTGTAAAGGGTTAAGTCCAGCATCCGGAGGAGGAGGAGACCTGTTTTCCATTATTGTTTCCTGAATCTGTATGAAAAGAAGATACTGCATTTTATTGCTCATGCATGGTTTCATCCCTAAAGGCCTCTCCTGCACAAACACATATGAATGACAGATTCTGCTGGTAGAGTCGGACTCAGCTGGACTTATCTCTGACAGTGCAGTTTGGTTTGCACACAGTTTAAGGGTGGAAAGGAGGGTTTTCAGGTGAGTGACAATGGCCAGTTTCACCGAGTCTATTTCTGTCCGGATCAACAGTTGCCATCTCGTCTTGAGTGGTTTGGTTTGGAGACAGATGAGAGTGTATTAAAGCAGAGATCGCAGCCACAGAAAGACACAGCTGGGATAGAGCTCACTCTGCCCAGACACATGTGGATAATGGATCATTTTCATTCCAACTCCCAATGCGTTTGCACAAGTTAGGGGTATAGAGCAGGGGTGGAGGAGTCAGCAGATGTTAAATTAAGCATGGAGTGAATACATAATGAGCTATTAAGGCAGGAAAACATGTCCTAAATACGGTGGTATTTTGCACACAGATCCCAAATGGTCAAAGGACTCCATCTCAAAGCCTCACCCCCCACGGTGGTCCTGGCAGGGGAGAGGATATGAGGAGGATAGACTTTAAGCAGGGCAATTCTGGTGCTTTTCGGAATTTTGAATTTTAGCATTTAGGTCAAACTTTACCTCGGGTCTTGCAACCATCTGCTCCTGGGATGCAGGCCAAGGCTACAGGGCAGGCTTCTGGTAGCAAAGAGGAGGCCAGCACCATCTCAGGCTCTCTATAAAGAAGTCCTACAGAGCTCAGCTTATCCCTGTGATGTGCCCTCTTCTCTACCCTGTGTTTCAGGTGTTTTCCCTTTTTAGCTGCATCCTCCAGGGAGCCAGCTTTAAAATGGATGATTGCCTGCGACCGTCGCATTAAAAGCATTAATCCCACTCTTATCAAGCAGGGAATGATGAATTAGGAGCGTCAGCTCTGGGCTCACCTTTGTTGTCATTTGAACAGAATCAAAGCTTTAAATCACAGGGCTGCACCTGGTAATAGGTGGGGGGATGGCGTTCTAATACTGTGTGTGACAGAGCCGCACTGCTTCCAGCTGATTTAATAAGTCCAGAAGGAGGGGGTGGCGCTGGGCTAAATGAAAATCTGAGCAAGGTTTTAAAATATATGATTGCAGGATGAAATGGCACTTGCCCTCATTTCTTTTTAGTTAGGGTCGTTTTTCCTCGCTGTGTCGAACAAGCGAGCTGAATTTGAGCTGTCATTCAGTCATCGACGGGCCAGTTTTGATAAGGTTTGTTACAATGCAGCACTGTGCGATGCTTGCTTTCCCTCTTCTGCTGGTAATTGAAGTCCTCTTTGGAAGATCAGACTGACTTGTTGATGCTTTTTACAAGTTCCCACAGAGGAGGGCCTTGTTATAATCAAGGCTGACTTGTTTAGAGGTAGACTGTGTGTCAGTACAGGAGCAGAAAACAAGCTCCACCGGGGGCAGGACGTTAACTCATTATTTGCAACTCTCAACAGTAAAACATCCTGCTTTTAAAACACAAACCTCTGATCTGATACAAAATGTCCAGGGGAACGATCCAACATGAAAAAAATTGCTTTTTTTATTTGAATGTTTGCATATTTTAATGAAATTAAATTGTTTATGAGAAAACACTTAAGCAGCCGACCTCTCTTGTTTGTGGAGTGCTAGTGCTGTGTATTTATGATAAAAACATGCATGGAATTAAGCAACTGCTTTAATGAGAAAAGACAATGTAACTCTATTATTAAAATTATTTTAACCATTCAATTCTGTAAATTCCCACATCAAAGCAGCTCATTACATTTTGTTAATTAAACCTAGAATAATTGAACCTTGCTTCAAAATGCAAGAATATGAGAGTAGATTTCTGTTGCTCATTGAAATATGGATTGGACTTCAGTAGCCTAGTTTTCTGCAACATCTGAGGCAGCTAAAGGTGATTATCCACTCTCTAAATTATATTATTATTCCCCTGTCCTCATCTTCTGTACTCTTCCTGTTATTCCTCTTCTCTCTGGCTCTGTCATTTCTTTTTCTGAACACCCACAAGGTCTGTAAAGCACCCAGCCGGCTCAATCCATACCCTTCAAGAAGCATGGAGACCACTCTCCTTTGAGTCTGTAAATGCTGCAGAGAAATATGTGAAAAGACAGTCATGTTGCAGTGAATATTAATGGCTCTTTGAGTGCTTGCTCCCTGGTAAACAGAAGGATTGAGTTGACATGTAGCCAAAGACATAATTTAAATCTGGGGAGGTCACAGGAAACATTAGCAAATTATCTACCCAATGCCTTCCAAGATCTCCCGGCAGATAATGGAAAAGCCAATCTATTTGGCTGATCGGTATCTTATCGGAATAGGCCGAGAAAAGCTCACAGTAATTTCACTTGATATGATAGAAGATTTCCCTTCACTTTGAGATTAGGTTTGCCTCAGGGGTCTGCACTATAATTGTAAGCTTCTAACAAGGTGAAACATCGGTGGAATTCACAACTATATTTCTCTTGAAACATACAAAGAGAGGGCGGCGCTGTGTGAGTTGTGCATGTGGGAGTGAACGTGCATGTTCTGCAGCCTAGTTAATACTGAAGCAGATCTTAAAAGAGGAGGGTGATTATGGCCAATATTTTTTATTTAATGCTCTGTAACATTTCATTTTCAGTGCTTGAACTCCAAGTCTGGGTTCCAAATTATGTAAACCTCGCTATATATTTTTGTCGTTTTACTGTTATTACTCTTATGTATTAGACTATAAAACCCTGTGTAATGTTTCTTTAGTCATGATTATGTGCAGTAAATATATAATTTACTGAACTTATACAGTACTTTAGGCCCTGTATACATTGCAGAAAGAAAAAGCTTGCTGAACATTAAGTTTGGCCCTGATATTAGCAATATTTTTTTTCTTTTCTGAAAACAAGTGTTTGCAGCCAAGTCAGTGACTGTGTGAGGCAACACTCAGTCACTGTGTTGCTTTGAGCTAAGCCCTGCATCAGCACGCAAACATGCTCACAATGACAATGCTAATGCAGAATGTTACATTATTACCATTTAGTTTAGGCTGTTAGCATGCTAACATTTGATAATTAGAGCTAAACACTGCTGATGGATTGATGGGAATGTCTTTATGTTACGAATATTTACTGATAACCTAGAGGACATAAAGGTCACCAAAGTCGAATGGACTCATCTTAAAGGAAACATGCTCAAATTTAATGGAAAACCACTGATTATTTGTTGAGATATTTCTCTGAAAAACAAATCTGTCAACCTCTTGGTGCCAATAAATGCAAAATAAGGGGATCACCACTCTCATTAGTCTTAATCTCTTAGGAATTTAACTGTAAATGTGCATAAAACATTTATTAGATGAACCATAGTTTTAGTCTCTGGTGGTGTCGTGGACAAACTGACCACAGGTCAACACTGCTATACAATTGCATGTCTAAAAATGTAAAATCCAAAACAGATGGGAGGATAGTTGGATGGATAAATAGATGGATGGGTGAGAGGAGGGATGAATCATTAATTTAATCATAATGTTGTTCGTGGTGTGGCCAAAATATAATACCAATCTGTCTAAATAATGTTTTAGTACCGTTACGGGGTCAAAGTGATGAATGCACTTGCTGTTGGTAAAGCCGTTGTCTGTGACCATAAAGAAGTGGAAATGAGCCATCAGTGAACTTGAAGCCATCTGTTGCACATCTGCAGACTGTATATCCATCGACTTCCAGAGGAAGAGCAGAGGAGAGGGAGAGACAAAGAAAAAAGGCAGGAGGGGAATTTTACCTTAATCTTCTGTCCATCCATTCAGATTCCATCAGACTGGATTCTGCCCAATATTGCTTTGCCCTCCAAGGTTTTGTTTTAGTTAAGTCCAGCTGAGCTACCGTCAGAAATGGTGGTCCATCTTGACGTGAATGAGCTCTGACAGCTGTGGCTATAAAGTGGAAACAGATCCGAGGCCTCCTGTATGGCCTCTGGAATTCCACAGCTCTCTGGAGCCGAATCAGCTGTCCTTTACACCTATCGACCCAAGACCATTGATTACTCCGCCGATTTAATTTGCTTTCTGGGGTCTGATTAGTAATGATTTACGGAGCCCTTTGTTCTCCATGCAAAACCCTAAAACAATCCTTTTGATGAATTATCTATTTTTGCTGTGCCCTTTCATGTATGAACCTGAAAAATTCATAGGTTATGACCCCACCCACCCGAGGGGAGCCTGTTCTGCCCTCTGGTGATCAGTGGGAATCGGAGGAGCTTGTTTTCACCTCAGCACAGTAAATCTTGTAGCAGAGGTCATCAACTCGAGAGACACTCTCACAAAAAGATGGGTTGACAGGTTTCTGCTGTTGGCCGCTAAACTATTGACAACCGCAGTTGCTTAAAAATGTTTGTTAGAAGCCGGTTTATAAATATTTATACTGCCTCTTTCTGTAAATGCATACAGATTAAGCATTTCTTGATAAAAGCAGTCAGTAAAATTATTAACAGTGAACTCCTGGATTGTTACCAGATGATCTCTCTCCTCGTGTTTCTGTTTGATTAGCACCACGTTTTTTTTTTTAAACATGGTGTCATGGTGTTGTGTTAGATTTATTCATAATAAGATAGATCTAACAGTTGTGCCAATTATTTGATTTTGGTCTCTTAATGGTTCTTAATGGCATAAAATTAAACACAGATGTTTCAAATTAGGCATTTTATCCATAGGATAAAGATTCCCAATAAACACCAGTGTGCAAACATCCAACACAGAGGTCGAGATGAGTGTTAAATTGGAGTGTTTTTCACTGGCTATTGAATTTAAATCCCTTATTGCTGGACTTTTAGCTCCAGTTTTTTCCCACTGACCCCTTTAAAAACACAAACATTTTAATATGGGCCACTTAAATTAACAAAAATGAGTAGAAAAACTAAATTATGAGCTAAAAATTGTTCAAATCTGTGGGATGATATGTGATCAGCAGAAGCAGCATCCCTGTCAAGGAGTTGTTGATTTCAAGGTTTTGTTTGATTCTTTGACATTTACAAAAGTATAAAGCGGTCACAATAGATGTGAAAATATCCATTATAAAGTATAAAAATATGGAAAGAAGAAAACAGATGCACATATATATGGACACATACGTAGATACATACCCTGTATGTATATAAACCAGGTAAAGATTTGGAAAAAGAGGAGGATAAATTTTAGAGGTAATTTATGTATGAAGCACAGACTTACCAAAAAAAGACACCTGCACACGTCATCTCATATTGCAGTTATGTAGGTAACCTCTTTAGTATGTGTTGACATCAAGAATAGTGATACATTTGTAAGCGGAAATGTATTACACAATGATGTCAAGCCCCATAGTTTAAACTTTAATATGTTTCAGTAACATTAGAGGATCAAATGAGTAATATTTTTGAAAAATGCAGGGGCTGAGAGCATCAAGAGTGAACATACAAAAATAGTCTACATTACAGAGACAAACCCTGCATGCCATGCTCTCCACTCGATCTAACCTCCTCCCACCATGCAGTGCAGAGAGCTCTGAGGTCACAGCTGCAGCGTGCGGGGGATGTCAGGGCAGGCCGGGTGGAAACCTGGGCCTGAGAGGAGAGGTTTTTGTTGAAGGGAAGATTTAGAGACTCTCTCCTGCTGTCAGGATGGAGGGCAGGAAGTGAAACTTGCACCAAAGCTTCACAGCTGGAGCCCCTGCCCTCCCCGCCGTGACCCAGTGACTCTGTGGTGTTTACAGCGCACTAGTAATGAGAACATAAGAACAACTTGCATGAGCAACAAAATATTGACATGAATGCTGGAAGCCGAAATTTCTGCACTTCTAAAAGAAGCTTTTATGATAACCATGTTAACATAATCGCTGCCGGTTTGAAAACATATTGCACTGTTTTTTTCCCTCAGTTTGCTATTAAATGTAAGAGGTCACATGTCATAATAGATTTGTAGATTCAGGTTAAGAAACATAGTGAGATTAGACAACTATACAAGTCATATGGCAAAGAATGAATTATAACCATGAACCAGGAGGTGAAAACACACAATAAAAGATGTCTCCCTGAAGACCATAAACTGTTGAACAAACAAGGAGCTGTTTTCCCCTCAAGTCTTTAAGCAAACTAACAATCAAACTAAAGGAATAGTTCAACATTTTGGGAAATACATCTGTTCAAAAGAAATAAAGAATAACAACACTGTTATTTTCTGCTTATCTAATCTAGTTTAGCTTAGCATGAAGACTGGATGCAATGAGAAACCAGCTCTGTCATATATTTAAAAATGTACCTACAGACAGACAGCATATACTTTTAACTTTTATCCTTTCCAAACTACAAAATGAAATAAAATAAAATAATTATCAGACTTGCCATGCCTGCAGTTACAATGTTACTTAGCCAAGCTCTTTTTCCTAAAAAGCAGCATAACATTCACTCTAAAGTCAATACAGCCCCATAATATCAATATTTAAACCACATTTTTCAGGGAAAACCTTTATTCGTGCTCAAACTCAGATCATATTCAGTATAATGTAGTAAAATTAGTTCTTTGCATCAAACTCACTGTACATCCTGTGGCAAAGGTCAGGAGGATTAACCTAGATTTTTTTAAGGTAGAAGACACCAAACACCTGGAGGAAACCCAGTAAACTCCACACAGAAAGGCCCCGCCCCAGCTGGGATTCGAACCCAGGACCTCAATGTTAACCACTAAGCTCACATGCTACCCATCAGTTACCACAGAATAGTATAAAAAAGCAAATATTTTAATATTCATCGCAATGATATCACCAGCACAGTTTGTAAATCAGAGCTGACGGTGCATTAAATACAAGTATGTAAGAGTCAGATTTACATAGGGAGCGCTCTCGATGTAAAATAAAGCAAAAGGCACATAACCTCTGGTGTGTAAATGTGAATGTTTGCCCCGAGTCATTTGCCTGCCAACAGACATGAAGACTCGAGGGAAATGAGGTGTGACACACGGGCCCACACACGCCAGGTTGTGGCAGTCGTTGCTTTGATGATCCTGCGAGCTTATGGGTCTCCAGGTGAAACGCAACTCCGTGTCCCAGACGTTGACTGTAAATATCCTACTGTTGTCTACACCACACAAATAGGGGTCTGACTTTCCCTTCACGCTCTTTCATGTTATTCTGCCTCATGTGTTATTCACAGTTTTGAGAACTTTCCGGATTTGTTGCATTACAAAGCAATAGCTCAGTAGATTATTATCCTCGTCGGGTACGTTCCGGACTGTTGGCATGGAACAATGGGAGAATGATTATTGTGATTATTTGGAAGCTGCTGATAATTGATTAAGATATTTGAGCTTTGTTTTGCAGCGGCCCAGCAGACTACGAGCTCTGTTGGGCAACCAGCTTCATGATAACCCCACACCTGGCCTGATGGTGAGATATAAACAAAAGGAGCCTTGATCAGCTCAAGATACCCCTTCTTAAAATAATCTGCAGCACAAGATTCAAACAGCTGGGAAAAACAAACTCCTCTGAGATGAAAGCAGCCTGTGTTCGTGCATACCCGAAAATCAAAGACCACCTATGCCTCTTGGTATGTGAGATCATGTGGGGTGACATTGATAATAAAACCAATTTGTTTTCAATCACAAAGAACATCTTTTGCAGAGATTCCTCTGTGTTTTCAGAGGCAGGCCTTGATTATAGTTCTTCCCTTGCCTTCAAAGTAAGCTTCAATAACGCTGCCTCACTCGCTGGTGTCAAAAGTACAAGGCCTCCAAATATACACTGTCAAATTCTCTCTTCCTGACAAATGATTCCTTTCTGTCTTTGCACTTTGTTTGCCATCAAAAAACATCAGGCCAGGGGTCTGCGTATTGTTTTTAAGGCTTTTGTTTGTGCTGGTGTTTGCATATGTGAGTGTGTGAGTGCATGCTTTTTCTGTGCGCAGTGGGTGTTCCCCTTAAACACATAGTAAGCCGATGATTGCTTGTGACGGCCTGATTGATTTCTGTCAAAAATAAAGCCAGCCGAGACTGCACCGAGACAGCAGGTGGAGGTTTCTGTTAATGGCAGAGCAGCTCAGCCAGACTCTGCTGGGACACCTGGAGTGAGCACAGTGCTCTTAAGGTCAGGGAACAAGTGTGTGTATGTGTGTGTGTTTGCCACGCTGAACACTACAGAAACAAACAGAGTTACTTGAGCATGACAAAATGCTTGATACAGGATGTGTTTCTTTATTCACATTTATTGAATAAAGATAATTGACCGTGCACTAAAACCCTCCTCTCAACAGTGATTGTCCACTTAGTCCACCATAACTAGGCGCTGCACGTCTGCCAAGCTTTTGGTTTGTTGAGGCAGTGTGCATAAGGCTGAAGAGGGACAATAAGTCTATGGAGATTTTTTTCCAACTTTCCCAAAGCCAATAACAAAAGTAGAAGTTTAAGGAATGGACAAATATCGTGCTTCTCTGTTCTATGGTAGGCTGCAAATGTTAGCATGTCACCCTTATGTTATCTAACTACTTTTTTTTATGCTTACAGTTCATAATGAGTTTTTTTGTAGTTTATCTGACCTCTTTATGTTTTTTGTGTGTTTTGCTAATGTGGCTCATAGCTTTATGATACTGTGTTATAATGAACTTTGACTTGACTTGAAAAGTAGCAATGGCTGTCTTTTCATCCAACAAAATCCACAGTTGTTAGCTATAAATAACATGCATCTGTCTGAGATCAATCAAAAATAACAAAAAAGTTCACTTGTAGTCTAATTCCTGAACCGTTACCACAGTAAACTGTGTGTGCCATGCCAGACTGGAAAGTTTGACAGGCATAATAACATTGTCCTAAGAGGAACCAAACCCCCCAGGAAGCGCAACTTAATTAAAACCAATTTTTCATTGATTGCTACACTGTGTAGCTTCATATCACATAATCAAAAACATTTTTTCCCCTGAAGCTTAAGTTGTAAAAGAAGCGGTTCTAAAATGATCGATAATTTTTTTTGAGCATCACAACCTTCACCAAATTACTAATTTGACCATCACATTTTGATTAATTTGGTCTGATGACGTGAGACCAAAGTCTAGAGGATCAAGATTTGCTCATTCAAATCTCCATTCAAGTTATCCTGGGGCTTAACCAGATGTTAGCCAACTCGGTTGCCAGAAGTCTCCAATGCGCACTGCAGTATGGAAGCTTTGAGAACGATCCAGCTTCTTTCATCACATGGAAGTTCAACATTTTTACGGCGTCATGCACCACTAAGCAACTTTCATAGGAACGAACGGGGCCCCGCCTCCGACACTGTATCCAGCTCTCCTCAATATACCCATAAGAAGAACCCTTTATATCCTGTCTGGTTGCCGCTTCCTGCCTCCACCCACACTTTCTCATCTTTTTTTCCATTCTTTTCTCTTTTTTTCCATTTTTTTCTCTCCTTTGCTGTGGCGGTTGTGGTCGGGTGTCCTCTCACCTCTCCTCCCCAGAGGGTCCTCTCCCTTATTCGGTTCCCCCTTATCTGCCACATCAAAGGATCTCATTACGAGCTGTGACACCGGCCCCACCCTGAGCCAACCTGTTCCTACCATCACATTTAAATAGCATCACATTGTATTCATAATAGGTAATGTCATGCACTGCGGTCTCTGATGTCTCGCTGATCCCCCTTTCCCTTCCTTTCCTTTCCTTTCCTTTCCTTTCTACTTCTCTCTTTCCATTTCAACCCCACATGCCCGACAGACGCCCCTCTATAAAATTCTCTTTTATTTATAGCTTGTTTGCTTTTTATAAGGCAGCTGTGTAGACCAAAGTCGCTCGTCCTGTTTGATGTGCACATCTCTCATCTGTGATTACGAACTGAATCTTAAAAAAAAGGACAGGCTGTTA
>JAPZDY010000022.1:19621439-19634061 GCA_029783645.1 Ctenochaetus hawaiiensis | reverse complement strand
ATTAGAAAGAGAGAGAGAGAGAGAGAGAGAGAGAGAGTGTGTGTGTGTTATTGCAGATCTACCCACCCTGAAGTGTTAAAGCGAAGCATGTCCATTCTTGTGTGGACTTTATGAAACTTCTTTCTTATCTACACAAATTAAATAACATCTTTACAGCGTATTAATTCTTCACAAACTCCATGTATAGAAAAAAATACATTGTAGATGTTTATAATCGTGAAAAACATAACCTTTTTCTGTCAAAGAGAAGAAAAGACAAATGTTCTTTGATAAAATGAGATTCTAGAAGAGCAGGAAGCTTTTTTTCTAAGAAATTTCTTTGGACATGAGTGTTTTCTCTCAAAGCCATGCCAACACCGGCTCATTAGACGCTCGATCAAAGTGTTTCATTCCAGGAAAAAGTCTGCAACAGTCCTCGTTTTAACACCTTTCATGTGCAGGCAAACAAACGAGACGTGCCCTCTCTTGTATTTAGCGATATTACATGATTTAATATAAACTCTGTTGTCCTGGCAGCGAGGCTCGTCTAGCACATCAGCTCTCAGGATGTGGGGGACAGAATAAAGCAGCATAAAACAAAAGCACTTCACACAAATGATGGTGGAGAAACAAACACACCCTTCAGCCAGTCAGTGTGAACACATGGAGGTGAAAGCAATGTTCAGTTTCCAGCACAAAGGATGGTGTTGATGGGATTTGACATTAAATGTACAGGGAGGATTAGAAGGGATGGTTCTGTTTGCGTATTTGGCGTTAGTGTTTGCAGGTAGCACAACTGTATGCTTCACATTGTTGCTTTGTTAGCTGCTGCAGCACATCAGACTGCACGCTATATTGCTGGATGATTGACCCTCAGTCTTATTAGCTGTGCTGACAAAGTCAGACGGCAGCTCTCATTTGCTCCCCGGCCTCTTAATGTTTCCACAGTGTGGGCGTCAGATAATGAAACGCGGGGTCACTACAGGCAAAGAGCTGCTTCTCCGTTTTCATATAAGCTTTCTGTAACCCAGCTTTTCCACAATGTTGACCCTGTGAGTTATATCATGATACTTTTCATCTATTTTCATTAAAAAAAATGATTCATCTTGTAATGTTCACATGACATTTCCTTATACGGTGTCATAAATAAAATTCACATCATTCAAATTAATAAAAATCATCAGGAAACTGACTGAAATGTGTCAGTATTTGTTTGCTGCTTCACTTAAAGTGCTGGCATCTTTTTCTTCACACGCAGCAGCTGAAGCATGTTTCAGTCTGATGTGGAGTACTTACAGAAACTCACACTACAGGCATGATTGGTGATTACATACACGCACCCCTGCGGTGTTGCTGATGAGTTGTACATGTTTGTGAGACACCGTTTGATTCTCTGCATGTTGCTCCGCTGATGATTTCCTGCCATTTAAACTGCAGCAAACTGCAGTAAAAGGTTTTTACTTGACCACTGTGATGTGATCATGTGATCCGAGTGGCTGTGATTGTAAATGTTGGCAGCTCTTCATTAGGGTTATCTGCAGCCACTTAGCGCATGACAGACAGCGATGATCCTCCGACCTCCTCCCTCTCTTCCCCTCTCACCTCCTGTCAGACTGAATGGAAGTCACGTCTCGCAAGGCCCCGAGGTTAATGCATAGCCTTTTAATTTGGAAAGGTTAGGGCGGTTAGTCCCTTTTTTTTTTTTTTTTTGTTTGAAAATGCTCTGGGGCATGTGAAATATAGTCAGCAGGAACTGTGCAGTTTATATGTGGTTAATGAGTACACTAGTATAGAGAGGGGCTGAGTGTGCTGTGCAGTTTATAGTTTGCTCCATAACCCAGTCAGAAAAGTGAGGGGAGGCATGCTTCCTCCAAAGTGTTCTTGGGGGAAGAAAGAGAATAAAGCAAATCTGACAAGCTCTCCAACAGCGAATTTGCTCTCCTTAAAAACAATGCCGCTCTGGCCTTCCTCATGGTCACATTGATTTGTTCTGGGTGACAGTGCAGGCTGCTGTGAAATCACCCCAGCGCCATTGATCTCAAGGAGAGGAGGAGGAGAGAGAATGAGAGCCTGGCGACAGTGAGCAACATGGGAAAATCCTCAGTGTGCCCTCCTCAACCTTAACCAGTAATAAAATGAAGGCCTTGGTTACTATCAGATCAGCCCCTGCTGTACGTCTTCAGCCACTGTATCGCAGTCTAGTCGGTGCTTTGATTTGTTGTGGAGGCCCGTACATGCTGTTTGATTTGCTATTGTGCCTCACCATGTTTCACATTATCAGCTGAACTCTTTATTGCCACTGTTTTCCATGCCAGAAGCAAGGCTGCTTTTTATCACATGCAGGCCTCTGATTAATCTCTCCCTCTATGCTGGTGTACTTTAATCTTGAATGGGCGATATCTGATTCTCCTCGGCTATTGAAGAAGATCAAACTTTAATGGAACAAGGAACTGCACATCATCCTAATCTCCATCTTCCTGCATTTTGGTTGACTGCGCTCCCTCGGGCTTTGTAGCTTTTCTGCAGAAGCAGGAAATACATCAGACAGATAAGGTGTTTTCTCTTCATGCTTTGGTAATTTATTCCCTGATGACAATGGCCAGTACTTTGCATCTCTGCTGTTTGACTACCTGGTCGAAGGAACAGCGAGTGAAAAGCAGAAGAATTGATTGACACTTACAGAAATGGCTATCCTGTGTGACTTTAATGTGTGAAACTTTACCAAAAGCTTTAATTGGGGACTCTTCATAGTCAGTCATTCCTCGGGAAAACATGATTGTCCTCTCTCTGTTTATTGACATGGGAGAGATGTGACCTATGTCATCTGTCTGTAATTGCCAAAGGAGAGATAGAGATTCGTCAGCCGCATGGATGTATTAAGCCTTAATGTGTTTGATTACACTACAGCCAATTCAGGACATAGCAATTGACCGCTAGTTTCTCTATTCAGTTCCTCCATATCACTGAATAATGGTGCACATTATGCTGACCAGCATCCGGACTGTTAGCGGCTAGATGCATACTGTTGCAAATGGATAACACTTATGGGGTGTCACACCTCCCACAGACGGCTTGTGTCTGTGACAAAAAGAGGCTATTACCCAATTCTAAGGTGGTTGCTGTAAGGTAATGAAATTTCCACTGACTGGAGAAAACAATGTTGTCTGGTCCGGATTGTAATTGCAGAACCTACCTCACCATTTTCCCCGAGTTCAGCGTGAATGCAACACGATTTAATAAAACTCTGGAGATTTTTATCATCTATTGCCAGGCCTGGCAGCTGCATCGGGGGGGGGAGTAAGCTGAAGCTCGCACAGATAAAACTCATTCAATTTACTCGTTGAATTTTAACCAAGCAGGAGACCATTTACAAGAGAGCCGCCATGTGACCCATAGGGAAACGATTATGTGTTTGTATAGGGCTGACGCAGGTCAGCTATATTGTTAATATAAAGCCTCCATTTCCTTAATCTGAAAGGAGGAGTAGCCTGGAATTTCCGTCATTTTCTCCAGTGTTATTATTTGTGTCAAGAAAAGGTTGAAAATCCATGGGATATTAGGCCCTGAGGCCAAAGAGCTTCAGTGTGCCTGCCGCCACTCACATACAAAAACATAGGAACATTGACATGAGGACATGTATGGACACACACACACACACACACACACTCCTAGCCCTGTTTTATTACCTCCTGCCTGCTGCTGGAATTGCTTTCCTCCCTCGAGTGAGCCAGGCAAAGCCGGCTTTATTGTGTTAACCTATTTGTGTGTCAAGAGCGATTGCAGCGTTCTTTATCTCTGTTTGTATTCGGACGGGGAGACGGCAGAGAGAGAGAGAGAGAGGGAGAGAGGGAGAGAGAGAGAGAGGAAGAAGGAGAGAGAGTGGTGGAGAAATGGGGAGGTGGAGGGGAGTCGAGGTAGGGGGGGCTGCACAGGAGCCAGGCAAGCCACCGGAGTTAGACGGATGGCCGGTCACCTCGCTCCACTCTGGAGGATAATGACTGGTTGCTTAGCAATAACCCACCCCCACCCACTTCCAGACTTGCATCCAGAGTAATCACTTTTTTCCTCTAAAAGATTTCATATATAATTATAAGCCCAGCGCGGGCCTTTGAAATCTGCCTAATGGGTCTCTTCATTTATTTAGCAGAGTGGGTTGAGGGTGCGAGCCGGAATTAGAGATTTTGGTAAATGTGTGTGTGAGTGTGTGTGTTGGGGAAGGGTGCTTATCAACTCCTGATTACTGTAGGTTGCATGATTGTGCATGTGTGTGTGTGTGTGTGTGTTTGTCAGCATGTACTTATATGTGCTTTGTGTTGAGCAGTTGGGGGAGTTTGACCGGGATTACCACTGGGCCAAAGCTATATTTCCTGCTTGATAGCTGCTGCTGTACAACCTTTGACCTGTGTAATGCTGCAGTGGCAACGATGCATTCAAACAGATGCATCTGCACAAGCGCCACACATTCACATATTCACGTTTCTTTGATGGGCGACCGGAGGCTATGAAAGCTTCTTCTTGTGAGCTCTTAGTTTTATTAACATTTTTATTGAGTTGAACAAACTGCTGACCTTTTGTGGCATAATGAATAGCCCGGCCTGCTTAGGAAAAATGAGAGTTTTGGCAGAAGTGACTGGCGTCAATCCAAGCTGTTTAACACATGATTTGCAGTGTGTTTATTCAGCAGGTGACAACATTTAATACTGCTGAGTGTTTTCCAACATTCACTTCTGTTTCAACGTCTTTTTTTAAAAAGAATCTTGCTCTTCAGTCGGGGCGTTAATCTACAGGCTGTTTTTAATCTGCACCGTCCTCCAGCAGGTCTCTATAATTTTAGGTAACTATGTGTTTAAGTGGCAGGATAAAGGTATAATATCTGAACATGACCCCAATTTAAACCGCCTTTCATCACCAGCAGACACTAATGTTGGCACAAAGTCCAGAGTCGTTTTAATGCTCAGCCAATTATCCTCCCTGCTTTTGAAAATAGATTTTTTTCTCTCTCTCCTTCTTTATGAAGACAAAAAAAAATTAATTTAAAATTCCCTGTGAAGTTTATATTAAACTTTTACTTTTATATGATGATAAAAAAAAAAAGTTGCAGCTGCTCAAACAGAGCTCATGGATCAAATTAAATGTTTTGACTTATGCCAGTGTTTCCGGTTGATGTTGCATTCGACTGTTCATTTACAGAAAGAAAGATTAGAATTTACACAAAACCCCCTTTTTTTTTGTTATTGGAGCTTCTTCAAATAATGTCAGCCGTGTCTGATAGTTACCCATCTGTGCTTTCGCTCCAGATCCTGATCAGTGCCATCTTCCCTTATCCAGGCTCATGCACCATCGCTAAAACTGACAGCTATGCACGTCCTGGGAACTTCATGCAGATAAACTAAGCATACAGCACCACCCCCACCACCCCCCACCCCCATCTCCGTGGCATGCTTCTGTGGCTGCGTCTATAGGAACAGCTGTCCAGCTGTCACCGCAGCCAGCCAGTCAGCCGCTCTCCAAGGCAACATCTGTAGAGACTGAACGCACAAGGGCAGCCTGCCGTTCTCTGCCGGTCCCCGAAGACCACGGAAGTGTGTCAGGCCTTTTGGCTGCACATTACCACTGACCGCATCAACCGTATCACTAGGTTTTGATTGAACGTTATCTGCTCCTGTGCCACTTAAATAAGCTCTGCGAGGCATCACACTGTTATTTTTTTGTCACCGTCTCGCAGCGTTCTGTTACTGAAGCGATTCGTATCATCACAGCCGTTCTTAAAGACAAAACATGTGACTGTACAGGCCCCCCCCACCCCAAAAAAAAGGGGGGACATTATCGTATCCATTAATAGTCATCTGCTTGTGCATGGATATGTGTGTGTGTGCGTGCGCGTGTGTGTGTGTGTAAACAAAATCCCAGCGAGCAAGGTGCAATGGCCTGGAACTGACGAGAACCCACTGGGAGAGACTCTCCTTGATGTAGCCCCCCCCCCCTCCCCGCTCCCTCCCCTCACCGCCACACCATCTTTTTCTCCTGGCAGCGGTGTGACGGTGAGGTGGGCGGTGAATCTGGGGGAGTGGGGGGGAACAGAGCCATGTGAGTGGGGAGATGAACAGAGCCGCGGTCCCCCTCCGTCAGCCACAAACTAGGATCAGGGAAATCACATGGGACCCCCCCCCACCCCACCTCCTAGGATGAGCAAAGGGAAGAAGGGAGAAAGCAGCTGTTCGGTGTTTTTCTCTCACTTCTTTACCAGCTCACTGGTGTTGTTTTTTTTTTCTTTGTACCCTCTCTGTCGTCTCCGGCGAGGCTGTCATTAGCTTCTGTCATGCTCTTTATTTTGATGGGTTTGTCTTTTAAAAGGAGGAAACGCTTTTGAGTGGTGCTGCAGACATGGATGAGATGAAAACTTGCTCTTTAAAAGTGTCATAATCGTTCCTGTGCCTTTTTCTCTTGTTTCGTTTTTTAAGGAACATTTAAAGGACTTGATTTCTTCATCAGTCCTCTTGGTAACGGAGGGCCTCTCAGGCATACCGTGCCACTCCCCACAGACAGCTGCAGACTCATACAGGCTCTGGGCGAAGCTTGATGGATCCTGTTTACTGGAGCTGAGAGAATGCCTGGGTATCTCAAATTAAGTGTCACTTAAAGCTTGTCTTTTAGTCAGCTTTCCATTTTGTTCCCCCATCTCTGGTGACAGCACTGTGCTGCCAATTGTAACAAGGATTGAGAGGAAGACATTTGGTGATTACACATTCTGTCATGATTGAGGGGTGAAGCCGGCAACTCCAGGCAAAACCAAATTCCATATGGCTGCAGTGAAATCTCTCCACCCATAGCGAGTTACACTCAAACAGCCCCTGTCCCGATGACAGGGAAATCGCCTGCTCATGACTTATCGTTTTATCATTCAAATTTGCCCCATTGATGCTCGCTGCCATGATTGACAGCTGGGTTTGAAAGCCACAGCTATCTCAATTGAGCTGCGGCAGCCAGTTGGTAACCGTGACAATGGTCTCTCCTCTTTGCCTTGTTTTCACACTTTTTCTGCTGTCACAGAAACCTCACTGATTGCTTCTCTGCCAAGACAGCATCCTATTAATCTTTTAAATAAGGGCCGCAGCCCAGCAGTATTGTTTGCAGAAAAACTGAGAGGACCTTGTGAGACCACACTGAAAAGGGAAAAAAAGGGGGCAACTGGGGCTGAATCCGTCTCATTGTGGCAGGAAAGTCGAGCCTCCTTAAAACCAACAATATTAGAAATCTAATAGCCGCAGCGGAGATGGATGGTGCTGAGGTCTGAATGTAACCAGCGCTCTCTGGCCCCACCTGATAACTCTGTGTGCTCTCTTGTGCCGCTCTCGGCTTTGCTCTCCAGGTGCATTCTGTGCTTTCATCTGCATCGTGGCACTCTGAATAAAAGCCTCCGTGTTTATGGCCATTTTCTTTTTCTATGCACTTATTGATCCCTTTCAGCATGGCTGGAATAGGCTTTATTTTTTTCAGTCAGTTCTGGCCTCAAACCGCATAGCAGTGGCATATTCTGAAATGGCAAATCATTGATGTATTGTGATGTGACCTAGGGAAGGAAGAATAGCAGCTCAGCCCTCTGTCCCTGACAATTTGTTTGAAGGAGACGCAAACATGAATGAAATAACAGTGTCCTTGCCAAAAAAAAAAAGTATTTTTCTTATAACCCAGAAAAACCTATCCCACCCCTGCTTTCAAAAGGCTTTCTACACTCTGATTTCACAGACTTGGCTTTTGTGTTTAATTAGGTGTGATTTGTGAACATTTCCCAAGTGGTAGGAAGTCTTTTTTGAGTCTCTGTACTGTCTTGTCAAGTGGTTGTTAATGGAGAATTGCTGCAATGCTCCTGACACCTTCTGCTTTGTAATGAGTGCCTTTCTATGCAAAATGGCCCCATAAACCAAACCTTTCAAGTATGAGGAACATGTGGTGGCACTATGTGGTGTCTCAGTAGTTGGGGATGTTTACACCGTATAAGGATACTGAAGTTATGGGACCATCAACCTTCCTCGTGTCTTTGTCACGTCTCTGCCTGTGGAAACCCAGTGAGGCAACCCAGATGACTGATTGACTCTCAGGTCAGAGCCACATGATAGCAAGACTGCTGGTCAATGGAAATTGATATACTTTACCCTACAGGGAGCTGTGACTGCTTTGTGATCATCTGTGTGATCACGCACCCATGCATGCACACACGCATGAGCATGCAGCTCACGGTTGCTCCTCCACTTTGAAAACACATCAAATCAATCCATTAATAATGACTTCAGAACAACACGAGTAAAGCTGTGTTTCCAGCAAAAGCAACCAGAAATTTTTAGTACCAGGAACTACTTTCCTAATAGCTAAAATGTTCCTTTAGCCTGTTGTTTTCTACTCTTTTTTTTGCGTTTATCTAGCACATTAGTCTGCAGACAAATGTTAAAGTGATGCTTTTAAAGGTTATTTTTTCCTGTGAGTGCCCATTTGAGTAAACGTTCAGCACCGCTAGCCCCATCCCCAGAGTTGCTTAACTTTTACAGGTGGTGCATCCTGAGCAGAGACTTTTTAGGTGGTAAAATAATGTCCCAGGAACTCAATTTAGATCCTCGTCCCTGCTGTTAAAATGTACCGAGCTTCTGAAAAGGTTCCTGGAGGAAGTTCCTGCTGTGGAAATGCAACTTATTTATACTGACTTACTTCAGTCTGGCACTTACCTGTAATCAAACATGATGCTCCTGCGAGAACGCTGAGAGTCTGAAAAATAAATCAGTGAAGTAAAGCGTTTATTTTTTTATGTGCTTTATTAACAAGGATGAATTGTGGCTTAGTTATGTAATATTTGACACCAGTTTTAAGTGGATCCACTTCAGCGTTTGATGAAAAATGTCCTCAGGGCACTGCAACTGTTTTGCAGTGTTAAAGGTTTTCTCTACTCTCTGTGTGTACAGCCTCACTGCAGTGCTTTTTATCAACAGTGAAGTTTTCTGTGCTTTATGTGCAGCTTTTTGTGCACAAATACGAGCGGGCGTTTGTAACAGTTGGTCCTTGAAATGAGCGTTAAACCGTGAGTCTGTGTGTCTTCTGAACATGCAGACTGTGTGCATGCAGGGGTGTCTTTTTGTTCTTGTTTGCAGGTTTAACACAAACACTGCTGTCCCAGATTCACACACAAGCCCGCTCCACCTGAGTCTGATCCCCGGCAACCAGCCTGAGCGCCTCACACGCAGCCACGAGCCTCCTCCCCTCCACCCGTCACCTAAAAAGAAAAGAAATTCTCTCAGTCCTCCAGTTTCAAAGCGCTCACATAGCTTGACTGTGTCGAAGCATGCCCCTCCTCCCTGACCCCACCTCCTGGAGACGGCACTCTTGACCTGCTGCCCCATTGTTTCCAGCGTGGATGGATGAGGAGCCGCCTCTGCCGGCGCGATCCTTCACTCAATAGCCGCTCCATCTGTTGACTGCGTGACTCTGGGTTACAAACGGGGATTTTGCTCCGTCTGTGCAGGGTGTGAAAGGAGCTATCTCAGGGGGGCTTCCTGAATAGGGGTTTTAAAGCTGCAGTAGCAGGGTGTTGTGATGCCCCTCACGCCCCACCCCTCCACCCGTCATCAGCCCAGCACAGCCGACTGGGTGTGTGCAGGATGAGAGGCCTTCATTGTGCCTGTTCACAGGCCCCTAGGCAACAGGGTCACCTTGTCCCCAAACAAACGCTGCCCTCAGAGGGATTGTTGGCACTGCACGTCTGTGCTTCTGTGTGTGTGTGTGTGTGTGTGTGTGTGCATGTGTGTGTGTAAAGGGGGAGTGGGTATTTGAGTATAAGAATGCATCATCAGGAAGAGGGCAGAGGCCTTGGCTGTGAGGACATTTATCTAATATCTCTGCCTTTCACATCAAGGCCCATTCAGTGCAGCCCGTCTGCATCAGGCTTTCAAAGGACATCGCAGATAGAGAAACACTCAGGGCTTCTTTACAGGTCAGACTGCTCTCAAAAAGCATTTAGACCAACAAAGCCACTGATGTCATGTTCTATTTCTCGTGTATATTCAGCTTGCAAAGGAAAAACAGCATCTGTGTTTTGTTTCTCATGACGTAGAGCTCCTTTCTCTGGAAATAACAGGGAAACACAGCTTAAGCTTTTGAGGTCGGTCTCCTCTGTGGTTTGTTCTCTGCAACGGAGATTATTTGTGAACAAAAAAAAAAGTCTGAACCTGTGGCTGTTTTAACTGCCAGTTCACCTAAAGTAATTAATGTTGAAATTGCAGTTAGTGAAGCGTTTGTGCTGAGAATCTCTGTTTATCTCTGTGAGAGCTGTTATTTTGCTATTTCTCTTTAGTTAAAAAAGGCAGGATCCTGCCCTCTAGGATCCTTTCTGGGTCCTGAATCAAATTACCATCAACTGTGTTTAGGGGGATTTTGTCTTTTATTACAATGCAGATCCAAACAGTTGTGCATACTTATCATGTCTGGACTTTTTGTAAGGTTTTTCTCTCCTACTGCTTTTGGTTGAGCTAGTCACTTGCTGTTCTTTTTATTTCTATCTAATGGGGTGGTACTTCTGGTTTGTCTTCTCCTGCCTGGAGTTTAGTCCTAAAGAGACACAACCAAGCACCCTCATCTGCCTCCTTTCCTGTTCCTTCCCTTTATCACAGAGCCACAGTCAGCTGCAGCTCCACCGCCGGGGCCCCACAGCTGCCACAGCCAGTCCCCAACACACTTTTACCTCAGTTAAGATGATTAAAGTAGCAGGATCCACTCTCCTCATGTCTTTTACACAAGTGTGTCACCTCCACCTTTTTCCTCTCAGGCTGAGAAGAGACAAAGTGAGCAACAGTATCAGACAGAGAAGCAGCCAGTTCAGGCGTGGAGCCCCCTCGCCAGACAAGACGCAGGAGGAGGGGGGTTGTTGAGTGGAATGAGTGGAGGTAGAAAACTGCAGTGACAGCAGAATGAATAAATTGAAAAACTCTTTCATTGTAAATTGTCTATCGCTCGTGACAAACGATCTGATAGGCGAGCGGCCCGGGTTTCCGACGCATCCGTCCCAATAGAGCTGTGAATAACTGGTCTATCTCCACACTGCTTAGCACTGGCCCCGCGCTTAATAATTCATACAGTGTGAAATATTTTCCCCGGTACAGATATGCCAAAGAGCTGCCGCCAGCAGGCGGGGGCGGTGAGGGGGTGTCCCTGCGGTGCTAATTTGGGGGATGGTGACGTGCATAGATTTCTAAGGGGGCTCTAGTTTTGAAGAGATGCCTCAGACACATTTGCTGTCCTGTATGCTCTGTGTGTTATTGGAAAGGGCTGAGCTGGAGATGCAGAGAGTGAGAGTGAAAGAGTGCAGTTGACATTTAACTCATGGCTGATCTGCCTGGAGAACAGAGGAGGGAAATACATTTCCATTTAAGCTGACTGAACACACTTATCAGCGACTGTGGGGACGAAGGGAAGCTGTAAACCTGCTAAGTAGTTTTTGCTGTTTGCCCCTGTGAGGGTTGCGGTTGCATTTGACATCAGTGGCAGCAGGTGTCTGTGGACACCTGGTTTCTGTCTCCTGTTTCCATCAGGTGACTCCTCCTCCTCCTCCTCCTCCTCCTCCTCCTCTTGCCTCAGGCTCCTGCAAGAGCTCAGCAGCCAAAAGCAGCTCTCATGGTCCCTGACCTTATTGTCCCCTTCATTCACCGTGCTGAGCTCACGCCGCCTTATTCTCCACGGCAATGAGCCCAAAGCTATAATGGCCTTGCCGGCACGAGCGTGCACGAGCGTGTGCAGATGTGTGCTGGCCTCTGATAGTGGCGTGCCGTGTGTGTCATTTTTGTGCAGCGAGGCCGTGTGGTTTTGTCTCGCTCGTTCCGCAGCGCAGTCCTGTACAAACTGGGTTTTTATGGTTCGCATTCAGGCCCTGATACCAATTATGCAAACTATTAAAAATTTAAGGAGGACAGTCTTTTATAATTTAATCCTAAAGTAATAGATTCTATTAAAAATGCATGAGAGGAGCTTTATAGATGGAGCTAGAATTAGTGTCTATCAAAGAGTCCAGTCAAGGATGCAGAGGGAATGGGCGGCAGGAGTGGTGGTATTGCCTCATTATTCAAATAGGATATGATTACCATAGAGCAGGAGTCCCTCAGAGCTGAGGCAGAGCTCGCAGGCCACTGTGATCACAAACAGGAGGAGTCTGGTCGGGCTCCCCTTTCTCTGGTGAAATGAAACTGATTTCAGATTTCCTGTTTTAACTTTCACGAACGGGGAATCAAAGTGACGTGTCGTTTGTTGTGGTTTTTAAAGCATTCTGTGGTTGAAATACTCTTTGTCTTCTCAGGTTTCTCCTCCCTGGTGTTTCGCTCGAGATTGTTTAGTCTTGTCCTCGCTGAAAGCATGTAGAAGGTGTTCAAGCATGAAAACAGGAAGCCTGCAGTGTTGTAACTTAATGGCTCATGCAGCAAGCGAGCAGCAGACCTTTTACTGGCCTCAGTGCTCCTCGCTTTACCCCACAGAGCTTCCTGGACAGGTGGAGAGAGTGAAGACTTTCTACAGTATGTGTGCTGTTTTTTTTTTTTAACAAAGCAACCATTTCAGCACTGTTTTGCTTTTAAACCTTTCGGTCATTTTGTGCTCCTCTTCATCCTGCGCTGGC
>JAPZDY010000022.1:19601567-19620554 GCA_029783645.1 Ctenochaetus hawaiiensis | reverse complement strand
CCCCCCCCCCCCCCCCCCCCCCCCCCCCCCCCCCCCCCCCCCCCCCCCCCCCCCCCCCCCCCCCACACCGGCGATAATGAAAGGTGAGCAAAAGTTTATTGGTTTTAACCTCCGGTCCATGCTTTCCGTTTAATGTTGCTTGAAGTTAGCGGTCGGTTTCATCCCTCTGCAGTCTAATCTAATCTGGGGTGGGTGGCTGTGGGCAGCATCTGTGCTCCGAGTTGAAATAGGGCTTTCTCTCTGCCTAATCCTCTATCCAGGGATCACTCAGTAGGGTGAAGACAATTACCAGCCCGCTTTCTCATGCTAATGGAATCTCTAACTAGATCTTACAGAAAGAGGAAAAAATAGATGGAGGAAGAAGAGAGGCAGGGACAATGGCGCAGAAAGATGACCCAACTAAAATGGGTTTTTAGATTACCATTTAATTATTGATAGAGACCCAGTTGTAAGGCCTAAGGTCAGGATTTGGAGAGCGTTTTCTGAGAAAGGAGATAGATTATCAAGTTATTTTGGTGTGTGTGTGTGTGAGAGTGAGTGTGTGAGTGAGTGTTGGTGGGGGTGTCGTGTCAGGAAGTTGCTGAGGCAGGACTGATGTCACCGACATATCAGCAGCTGTGTGCCAGGAAGTCTGCCTTTCACCTTTTTATCACCTGCCTCCAGCAAGGTGTCTGGAGTGGTTTTAAATTGCATTAATATGCAGGAATTTATAGATTGCCTCCCTTGGCATTTCTGCAGGGAGGGGAAGAGAGTATTACAGTCTCCATCTGCACTAATTACTGGGTCTTGGCAGTGTTACCTGTCTCTTGTGAAGGACAAACCAAGGCACCGAGCAGTAACACGCAGAGCAGAAGGAGCTCATCTGCTGGGGAGTCTTCAGGAAGAAGGATGCGTCCGGGGCATTTTTACTCTGATGTGTTTGATGTGTCGGGAGCCTCGACTACCATAAAAAATGTCTGCAAGCAGCATCAATAAACTAAATGACCTGGTCCAACTTGCTTCAGCGGGAGCTCAGAGAGAAAAGATAACAGGCTTTGCACCTGATTTCAGTGACAGTTGCGCGTTTGCTCAAACTGTTGTAGTCAAATGTATCATCGTATATCTTCTGTTAATCCTGGTGGAAACTAAAAGTGACTGTCTGCAGCGTGTCAGAGGATTTAAAGTCATGGCAGCTCAAGAGTAAATCTTAACAGGTGTACAGCGACCATGTTCTCGTAGAACGATGGTTCTGAGGCCTGAAACAGAAAGCAAGTCTTTGATCTTTCAAATTAATCACAGGAGCAACGAAATGTATCAGAAATCCTTGAGAGCGAGCAGATAATCAGTCTGCACGTTCGCCGTTATCTCCGCGATGACCTCGCTTCTCCGTTCGTGGCTGGTCAAACTGGCTGATAACAGGAGCCCTTATCAGGTTGCTTTTGTCATGGAAAGCATCTACCATTTTAAATCATTACAGCCTGCCCACTTTTTCACTTTCCCCAATCATTGAGCAGTGACACCAAGACCTTGTCTGTGAAAACAAGAGATCAATGCTTTAACTCTTCACATGTCAGCCGGCTCACAGGCTGCCAGCTTTCTGCATCAAATCCACACGCAGTAATTCCTCAGCTCGCTGTGGGTTTCTCAGGTTTCTGTGTTTGTCTGTCGGCCTGTCAGAAAAGACTTCTTGGATTGATTCTGCACGAACATCTTGCTGACGTTTGTGCCATCTGTGCCTTTAGCCAGCAGGTGATTACCAACTGCAGCCTCACCTCTCACTCTGTCCAATTGGATTCTCTCTGCTGGCTCGGTCAGGGCCAGCTTTCAGAGGGAGCAGGATGACAACAGCTGGATAGCACACATCATTGGAGTAAAAAGGAAAGGGCTGCTGAGTCTCAGCGAGGGAAACTGCAATGAGGAGAAAAATATGAGGAGAAAAACGCCTGTTTCCTCTCCCAACTAGCTTAGCCGTGAGCACTTGTGTCATCCTCTCTTTTATAGTCCTTAATATCCAGCTGAGCAAAAATGGCTTCGTCACACTTGAGAAATATCAAATAAGATCAATGTCAACATTTCAGCGGTGCGCTGTTTGATTGCCTTGTAGGCTTCACAACACACTAATGTTATGCATGACTAACTATTGGATCTGAGACACCCACCAGTGAAAGACAGCGGAGTTGTCCTTTGGACCATGGGAATTGGGGTCACCTTAGGCCCTGCAGAGAGCGATGTTTGGAGTCTGGCTTCGGCAAGTGCGAGAAGAAAAAATCACATTGTTTGAATTTAATTATATTCCATTGATTTATTGAACACCCATTAATAAGCATACATTTCGAGGCAGGGCCATTTTGCGTGAAGGCTTTCTCCCTCTCTCTCTCCCTCTCTCTCTCTCTCTCTCTCTCCTCCTCTATCTCCCTCGCTTCTCTCGCCTGCTCACTCCATTTCATCATAAATTGACATAAGCCTTTCTTTGAAGTTCAGGAGCCAAGCTGAGGAATGACAGCACAACAAACAATGAACAAAACACAAAAAGACAATGAACACTGTTTGAATATTCAAGTGAGCCACCGTAGGATGGGTAGAAGGGGGGGAAAAAAGAGCCCTTGTTTTATTGTTGTTGTGTTAAGCTGTGAATGGACCTGTCTGGGACAATAAAGGATTGTGTCACACTGGGATAAGAAATTTTGCAATATCAACAATGCTTTACAAATGGTGTGTAATAAGGTTTACTGAGAAAATATAAATCCTAGCATGAAAACCCAGGAAAAAAAAAACGGCTCATTTTTCATATTTGGCTGAAGTTTCCGCAGAAGGTTTTTTGATTTATGTTTAAAAGTCCTGCCTGCGGTGAGGTTGCAACTGCAGCAAAAATAATCTGTTTTGTTGGGGAATATTTAGTTGTTTTTTTTGTTTTTTTGTTTTTTTTTTTTTTAGTGCAGCCAGATTTGTGTTCAATTAACAACAGTCCTCTGGTGCATCTGTGATCAACAGTTTGCTCTAAACTCCACAGCCACCCTCCACATCTGCTCAGTATGTCACAACATTCGCAGGGTTTCTGTGCGAAAGTGGTATTAGATGACAACTGATGCGGCAGCCTTACAAAACAATACAAGAAAGGCTGAGGCAATAAGAGGAGAAGAGGATGTGTTTCCCCTGTGGTTTGTCTGACAATCTTAAGCCACGCTCTCATTGCTCAAACTCCCTCGCTGGTATCAGCAGGAGCACAGAGGCTCAGTCATGTTGTAAGAGCACCTTGGTTGCTTTGTGCTCGAAACCAACAGATTTTACCGAGGGGACTCTCCAGGCATGTGTTGGCTTTCAGACTTGTGATTAACCCGCAGAATGCTCGACTGTTTTAATGCATTTGAAAAAATACAGAAGCTACAACTGTTATGACGTGTTGTTTATTGTGGTTGTGTTTTACATCTCATTGTTGTTTTTTTTTGCTCAGTTTTAATTTTGTGTGACTTTTTTTTAAAGCTACAAATGAAAAAATGTTATTTTTGTGAAATACTTTGCATTTAGAGTCTTCTCTCGCTGCTTTTTTTTTATAGTATTGTGCCACGGAGCTTCAAGCTTAATGAGTTTAAAGTTGATTTCAATTAAACATATGTTTCATGCTCATTTTAGATACTTTTATTGTGAATCTATCCCTCATCACCTCTACTGAAATCTTCTGCAGTCTGGTTATTCTTGTTTTCGGTCATTTTTTCTCATCTGTCAACACATAAACATTCCACAATGACATCTGTTCATGATCGTATAAGTGGTAAAAATAAGCTCCTTAAAAAAATATTCATCCACTGTTACTTTGTCCTCTGAATTTGCTCAAGAAAAGCAATAAAAGAACAAATCAAATGCTTTTGTGCCTGTGGTTAACACGCATTTTCTTGCACTGTCACGTAATCTTTATTTGCTCAGGGTCCTTTTTTTAAACTTTGCATGTGATTAACTGATGTCACCGTTAAGCTAATCGGGGCTTAGCTTAATGCATGCCCCTATACACTTCTCACCTATAGTGTGAGTGTAAAAAGACAAGTATGGAGAGACTTACATAACCGATCCCTCAGTAAACTCTGCAAAAGCTGCACATGTGATGCTTAAGTAAATTGCGGTGTCTGGTTGTTTTGATGGCAGTGGAAGATGCTCGGTTTTCCTCAGCAGTTTGTCACATACATGTAGAGACTTTATTTTCTTTTAAAATCATGAAAGGAAGCTGTGTATGTTGTGAATCCAAGATGCATTTGCAGGTCCAAGAGTGTGAGCTGGACCAAAGTGAGGATCTCCTCTCGCTCATTAGGATTGACAGACGCTAAACCAAACAAAGGCCCCCTTCACCATAACCACCTGTAGGCTGGTATCTAATAAAACTATCCTTTTTGTGGAGCTTCTGCATTAAGTACAACCTGTCAGATTGCTACTCAGGTAGAGGCTGAAAATATATAGTTTAATTTAGCATAATATTCTCAATTTTTCATGGAACCCGCGGCATTTCTCATCTCAGTATTTATAACACATCCAGCCGCACTGAGTTCGGTTTACATATTCAAACTCAGAGCTGTCTGTGTATTAATCTGAATCTAAAATTGATTCATCTTAATTTACTTCAGCTCTTTCCATTTTCTACATTTTAAATGTGGTTGCCACATAGTCATAATGGCTCACTGCCTTCCGAGCCCATTATTTACCATTAATGAAACCTAGCCCAGCACAAAGATGCAGCAGTTGGCTGTGAAGTCAATTAGTCCTCATTGCTATTACAGGGTTGACATTAGTCTAGGCAGGCGTGTTTTGATTAGAGATGACAGACGGCTCACTGCTGTTGGATTGCCAGACATTCCTCACCCTTCATCCCATGGGTGAAGCTATTGAAGCTGACTGGAATATGGAAAGCTAACAGCTGAGTGTTTTTGCCAAGATGCCCTTCATCTGCAGAGAAACCTCTTATAAACACGACTGCCGACAGACGAGGCTGTATAAGCTGCAATAACAGCGACATGCTGCATCGTATATATAAGAATCAGCTGCCAATATGTTATTCCAACACTGTACATCATGACAATAATGCCTAAACTGTAGGCTTTTACACACAATGGCCTTTTGTTGTGCAGGTTATTTATTGTGCTGGTGTGAGGTTGTGCGGAGCTGGTGGGTGAGTGCATCCAGGGGCTTGTATTGTTGGGGAATCAGTGGCTCTTGTTTGTGGAGCTGGGAGGGTTTGTTAACAATGCCTTTTTTATGTCCCAGAGTGCGTGCCTGTCGGCAAACGTCGCCTCTGAATTTTTGTTTGTGTGTTGTTTTGTTGTTGGTGTGTTTGTAGATCGGGGTCGATGAACATAACCCTCCCATTGTGTGCCAAAGTCCAAGAGGACCAGTGTTTCTTTTTTTTTTTTTTTTAATCAGACACATGTGAGCATTAGTGTGCATGCGTTTTAATATACAGTATGAGTGCAAATTATTTAGTGTGGATGTGTGGAAAGTGCCGAGCAGAAGGGGTTTAATGCCAGTCCTTCCTAATGGAGCCTTTCACTCTCCTTCCATTCATGTGATGGTATGGTGACGGAGAAGGGGGGGGGAGCCGGGGATTAAGGGGGTAGAGGCAGTGCCTTGTTAAAGAAAAAGAAAGGGTTTGAGTGTGTCGATTGGATTAACTTGTTTGGGCTTATTAAGAGGGGAGACACAGCAGCTTGTTAAAAGCACTGCATGGGGCGTCCCACAGTGAGACGGCAGGGTCACCATTCAATTAGGCTGAAGCCCCACCTCCTCTCATTGTGGCGGCTGTCTGCCAGGCTCCCGGACCACGGCTGGTGCTTCATTGGAAGACGGAGTTTCACTGGAGACACTTAACTTAAGACAATCAGACTTCCATAGAAGCTAGATGATTGGTTTTCTCTAAAAATCACTGATAAATATTATTAACTAGGACTGAAATGAGTTTTTGCTGCTGCTGGGACAATACGTAGAGTTTTGGCACAGATACTAAAATCATATATCTTTTAACGCCTTAGTTTGAGAACTGTTAGCATGATTGTAACACTCTTATTGCCAGACTGCTGAAATTGCACAATTTTGTAAAACCTGAGATTGCAAAATTTATGAGGTTTTTTTTTTGCTTACACTTTGAGATTCTTGCGTCTGCACATGGCAGCTATATGGAGGCCAAAGGGTCTGTTATTAGTGCACTTCTGGCTACTACCCTGTGGTTACCGTGCTGTTATTGTTATTGTCAGGAAGTTTGTGGTTCCTGTTTATGAAAACAAGAACATCAGAGGGTAAATTCAGGTTGCCTGGATTTAAATCAGACGTGATATCTTCCCATCCCCCTCACGATTATCAGACTTGCTAAATTTGTCCTTTTTTCACAGAGATCTCACAATTCTGCTGCAACAAAGTTCCTTCTTAACACCACCTTTGTTTGTTTTTTTTACACCGAACCAAACAACATCCGTATAAAGCTGCTCCAGTGTGTCATTTTGCCAAGAGGCATGGCGCACATCATACACATTAGCATCAGCAGCCAGTGTTACGTATAACACACACATCAGACAGCAGTGACAATAGTGTAATGTGGCTGTTTCAATCATTTCCTTTACTTGAAGGGTAAAGAGCTCCTGGACTTCTTCTTCTCTCAAGTTTTCATTGGATGCTGTTTATCTTCTCTCAGTTAGCAGCTAGCTGTTTTTAAATCACCTGATGATTGGTTGCACACTTTACCTGTTGTGAAAACCTGACACCCCTGTCCCGGTGTGCTGGCTTGGCTTTTTACACTGACTCTGATTTGATGCTGTTATTACCTAACATGACTCTGTTCTGAGGTTTTATGCTGCCTTGTTGAAAAATAACACCACATGCAGACTGATGGTGCCATCTCTGACCCTAAACTAACACTAAACTTAATAATTGACAGATTGTAACAAATTTTGATAGTTAGTAATGACTCCCCATTCTGTCTTTTTAACTTATATACAGAAAGGTTGGGCAACATAACAGCACAAGATGTGAGTAAAAGGGGCTAAGGAGACAAATTGCTTCCTGCATTAGCTCTGATTAGCTCTGGCACTGGACTTAAACCATGAGGTGAATGTTTTTAACGTGACCAAAGAAGCCTAAGTTCATAAATGTTGTCTGAACAGAAGCAGCCATGCAAAACAAATCTGATCAAAGAACAAACACTCGAGACCATAAATCTGTTCCTATTAACACCCACTTTAGGCACTAAACAGTTTTTGATACTCACTCTGTCTTTCACCTGCGACATGCAGCTCCAAACACACACACATACACCACGTTTATTCACCCATGACCACCCTCTTACACCCCACACTTGGCAGGATGCTTATCTGGGCACACAGCTTCGGGCGCAGGGAGCCATCTCCTCTGATCTCCTGTGCAGTTTAAGACCCTTTTAACTTAGAAATAGCCCTCTGCCAAAACCACCGCCTCTTGATTCCGGCTTATTCCCTCATCTCACGGGACTGATCTTCCGCCCCCATTGCAAACCCTGCAGCAGCGTTAGCAGAACGGGAGAGCGCCGATAGACATCCTGGCTTTTGAGATATCCCCGCACTGGTGTAATAGGAGACCTGTGAGTGGATTTGATGAGTGAGTGAAGTGCAGGTTGTTTTTTTTTTTTTCAAACCGCGTGTAGGGCAGTTTGTGTGTACACAGCACAGGGATTGACCCGGGCATGACGGGATGTTTTAGGGCAGCTGGATGATGGGTAACAGGGTTTTTTTTTTTTTTCGCGAGTAAAAAATTTCCTGCCACTGATAGACATCTGCTAAGTAGTACAATAAGCTAATAGGAGGAGATGAGGGGAAAGAGGGGCATGACAAACAAGCCGAAGACTTGCTCCTTCTGCCTCGCTCTTAAAGGCAATAATAGGAGAAAATTGGTTCTTGAAATTGAATTGAAAAAAGTGGGTCTCTTTCAGCGAAGTATAATGCCTCAGAATACATTTGGTGAGCAGCAAATGGAGAAAAATGGAGGGTAGTTACGCGATTGTCTTTCATTTCGGAGAGGGGAAAACTGTGGAGGTATCCCCCGTTAAGACTGGCTTTTAGTCTCAATCTACACCATGTGTCCCTTTCCTCTTTCTGAACCACTATCTTTTAACAAATGGGCTGTGAGGACGGGCTCGTTGTGAAATTAGTATCCTCACAGAGAGGACACAGAGAAAGGATTATGTGAATAGCCAGTAATGAGCTCAAAGTGCCAGTGTGTTTGGGCCAGGCCTGCCTGTGTGCGAGAGGAAATGGCACTGCAAGCGACCTTTTTTTGCTCAAGCACCTGGCGAGAAATAGAGTGCCCCCTCTCTCCCATCTGCAAAGTGTGTGTGTGTGTGTGAGTGTGTGAGTGTGTGTGAGTGAGTGTGTGAGCGAGAGAGGTTGCGCTGTCTAGAGAGTCTAAAGATTGAATTTACTTACATTTATTTGTTAGAAGCCTTTTTTTTCTTTTATGAACACCATTTTCACACCGTCAGGTTTGTGCTAAAAGTGTTGTTTTGTGCCTCTTCTGACAGGTTTTAAAAATACATATTTGACTCGGAGTGTTAAGTGTGTTATACAAGCCTCGGGGCCTGAGGTCAAATTTAATGTCTTGTGAAAAATGTTTTATTTGAAAATGCTTTTTGTGAGTGAAAGATTGAATCCTTTGCAGCGAGGAAGCTTTTTTTTTCTGTAACACCTGCTTCTAATTTTTAGTTATTCAAACCAGGAAAGCCATTCAACTTTAATTGTAGGCAGTTAATTCTGTTGTGTTTGTCTCTCATGCTGCCTTCCTCCATTTCTCCACTCATTCTCTAATCAGGTTTTACTTTATCCATGAGCAAAAAACTGTTTTCAAAAGACACAGAAAACAGTTGCAGTAGGTAGACATGAATGGACTCCTTTCAGCTCTGTTTTGGAAAGCTGGAATATGTGTAAGGAGAACTGATAAAGTTTATACAAATGTATCTTAAATGAAAATGTAGGCAGTTCTTTCAAATTTAGTTTTAATTTATATTTAAATTTATTATTTCTTGAGTCAATACAGTTAGTTGGTGCTGAATGTGAGCTCATGGGATGAAATCTGTCAACAATCCAGCACTTTTTCTTGATCCAAAGACATTTTTTACTTGTTTTTTGTAGGGGATTTGATGTTCAAGGTCACATTATTTGGTGTAATCAGAAATATAGGCAGTAAATTCAGAATCAAAATAATGATCAAATAATGATTTATATTTTGTAGAGGTATATAAAACTTCACAAAAATATATTGTATTAATGTAATTTTGTAATTTTTTATTTGAGTTTTCTAGCTTGATCAAATATTTCAAGGACTTTGTGTAAAACTCGGTTTAATTGCCTGCTGCCATTAGTGTTTTAATATTTTGATGTTTTTTTTAAACTGCTGATCTATATTTTGCTTTATTCCTCAAATGAGCAAGAACAGAAGCTGGCGCTTTATGGACTGCCATTAATTTATCTCTTAATCATTATAATTGCTCTCTTTCATATTAAAATGATAATCTATACAACTCAGTAATGGACTGATGGCAGGTGGCTAAATGTTCATTTAGTGATTCACTGAGAAAATAAATAACAGAGGACAAGCCTGTGACAGGCGCATGAGAAATCATTTTTCAATAATCTGCCACGCATCATGGCAGGAGACGCTGGCGCTGACAGCACAGATGAAATATTTGCCTCTGTTCTTTGTTTTAATATGGGAGGAGACCAACACGGATGGAAATGATAGTGTTTCATATCGATGCTTTTTGGACAAGAGACTCGAATGCATTCAGAGTGAGATTAAGGCCACAGTGGCTTCTGAGCTTCTGCGGCGTTATACTCAGTTTACAGTAAGAGCACATTTTTTCCTGGAAACCAAAGAATATCGGCTAAGTGAAGTACAGAGGAGTGAATCTCGGTCCTTATCATATGAAAACACTTTCTGGGCTGAAATGGTTCGCTGTGGCTGTTCTCATCTGGCACATAATCCAAGTAGAAGACTTAGTAATCAGTCATCATTGTGTTATGTGACACTGGTATGTTGCTGATGAATGATACCCTCCATGCTACTCGATTGTCCTGTGTTTCCACTGGGGCTCTGATGGGCTTTTTGAGAGGAAACTCGCAGCAACTGCCTCCCTGTTCCTGACTGAAGGTGGCTGTGGGGAAAAGTGGGAGTGCAGAGCCGGAGATTTATGGCCTAGAGGGAGATTGATTAGTGCCGTCACTAGCCCTGATGTACGGTTGGCAGTCTCCCCCTCCCAACCCATCACATTTGCTCTCGTGCACGCACACACACACACACACATGCAACCCATACGGTTAAACACACAGCTACACACACATACATCCAGACACCGCTCAGTCCCCCAGGCCTCTCCTGACAGTCCCCCAGAGCTGTTGCATGTTAAGTTGTAGCAGACAGACTGCTGTTTTCTCAGCATTACCATTTTTTTTGCTGTCCATAGATAACGCCATCAATCACCACATACACACTGCTGCCCTGGAAGGAATGTGCCTGAGTGCTGCTACTTTCTGTCTCTGTGCATGTGCGTGTGTGTGTGTGTGCCTGTGTGTGTTTGTTTTTTGAGGACGGTTTCATAGACAGGAGATGCGGTTGAATGGCTGTGTGGATGTGCTGTTTGAAGCTGCAGAGTGACTGGCCAGGACTGTGCTCTGAACCCGTGTCAGCCGTGCTGCCCCAGTGCAGGTGTGTGTTTATCATTCAGCACACAGAGCTGAGAGGCAGGCAGCTGTAGGCATGCGTTCCCAATTAAATCCTGGGTGAGAAACCTAGCCCATCTAGCCCGGAGCCAGCTCCTGCCGGCTTACCGGACACGGCCGTGGAGCTCTGACCTCGAATCATCCTGCTTAACTCACTCAATGTTCCTTTTCTTTCTCTTTCTCTCGCTCTGTTTTTCTGCTCCAGGTTGGCCGCAGAACTCCCCCGGCTGTAGTACTGTGCCCACCTCGCCATGCTGGCCTGTCTGCAGAGGAGGCAAAACCCTCCACCCCAGCACCCGGTGTGTGCCAGCAAGACCCTGGAGCCCCCGCAAGCCCTTGGACGGAAATGTGAGTTAACAGAGTGACAGGCGGTGATGAAGGTCGGGAGTTCAGCTCGCCCGAAGCTTGGGAATGAGAGAGGCTTGTGTTTGTCGTTCGAATTTAATTTATCAGTCACGGTGAATGATGGAAACGCATAGTTAACGCTGACTGTGAATAAGTGAAGGAAAATAGACTTTCCGGTCTCTGTTGTTTGTCACTGTGTTCCCTTTAAGGAATTCTAAACAGTTTCATTTGCTTTGCACTTAGACCTTGGATTACCATGTTTTGTGGCCTCTCATTGTGAGGGGGGCTGTTTAGCTGTGCTGATTGTGCAGTCGTGGCAACAGGGCTGAACAGACAGTGCTTAACGTGCCTCACTGGCCCTGGGTGACCCTGAGGGTCTGTAAACATTTACAGTGTCTGGCCCTGGCTGCGCCGGCCGCCTGTAAAGCCTGACAGCTGCTCTGTTTGCTCCCTCAGCACCACCCTCTGTCCACTCACAAAATGGTGTAAAGGGACAGAGATGAGCCAGGGCTGAAAACTGCTACAGAGCTGGCAAAACTAGTTCTAACCAGTTTGGGATTATAGAGAGAGAGAGAGAGAGAGCTACGGCAGTCAGGCATCTGGAAGGTGAACGTCTCCCTAATTTTACTGAAGCTTGCGGATAAGCCTTTTTGCAGTGAGAGTCTGTTTTCTGATGACAGGAAGAAAGGACGCTCCAGGAGTCTTTAGTGGCCTTTGTTTACGTGGCAGGCCTACGAGCTACCTCAAGCCGATTAAAAGAGCTGGCGGATGGAGAGCAAGGGAGCACTAACCTACCAGTTTTTACCTCAGCTTAGAGAAGCTTAGCGGGAATAGCAGGTTCTGTGCTTCTTCATCAGTGGGACATTGTATCAGGCCTGTAACCAGTCCAGCGAAAAGCTCTAAAGAGGCTGTGATTGGCGGAGAAATGAAGCACTGCCTGTGTTCTTTCTCAGCTCCTCACTGGCCAATTAGCTACTTCTCAACTCAACATCACACTCCACTTGCCTCCTACAGAGGAGAGGAGACTCACAAACAACAAGGTGACTGGGTGCTACCTCTGTCTTCAGATCTGGAGTTGTTTTCGCTGCTCTGTATGGATGTTTCATATGGAGCTGTGTGAAACAGAGGGGGGATGAGAGAGAGGAGAGGAGAGACGGAGCTCTGGATGCATTTGGAAGGGGCAGCTCTTCAGCTGAGTGGGGTTCAACTGGGCTCACTAATGAGGTTTCAGAGAGAGGTGAAGTGAAAGGGAGGACAAAGAGGAACTGCACAAAATAGAATTAGAGAGGGTAAAGATGGAGAGGAAGGGAGAGAAATGGGGGGAGTCCTCAACGGCCGTCTTAATCGATTCCCTCCTTCCAATTTCGCAGGATTAGCCCACTTCCTCTCAGGGTCCTTTATTGAGGAGCAGCCAGTGGGAGTCTTGACTCAAATCAATAGAGAAAAAGAACAGTCTCCACTCTTCCCTTTGCCCTCCCTCTCGCTGACCCTCCCTGTCTGACTCTCCCTCTCCCTCTCTTTCTCCACCTGTTAAATCCTTTGATTGAAAGACTACCACAGCGACTGACTTGAGGTTCATAATGAGGATGTTTGAACATAATAGCCTCCTTTCTGTCCTTGGAGGGTGAGGAGAGGAGGGGAGGCGGGGGGGAGTGGAGGGGAGGCAAGTGTTGGATTTCCACCACTGTGCAGCTCTTGGCCTCAATAAGGGAATTGTTTCGTCTCAGGCTCAGAAAGGGTGCAGAGAGGCAGACAGTGGGTCTGGCTGCAGAAGTGGGCACACTCAGGTCACCACGCTGAGCAGGTCCCCGTGATTGATTGTTCGTGGCCCAGTTTGTGCCAACGTGGAAGGGGGTTGTGGGTAAGGTGACCTGGGCTCTCGACAGGAGGCTGAATACCAGAATACACCCCTCAAAAGAGACAGAGAGAGTGAGTGAGAGTGCAGGAGGGGGATAACCTGGCAGTGAGGCAGAGGTGAGCTGTGTCATTTGCATCTGCTGTCCTTTACACAAAAGCCTTGTGTGTGAGTGAGTGTGTGTGTGTGAGGACTGGGGTGGCGGAGCAGTTGGGATGAGAGGGCGAGGAGGGTTTTAGAAAAAGCCCCTGCATGCAGATGCCGAGTGGCTGCACAGTTCATTGATGCGACTCCCATTAAAAATCCCTCATACCCTCAATAAAAAAGGACTTAACTGGCTCTACCATCAGCTGGAAGCGTTCAGATCGGCTCGCCAGACAATCAATTTCCCCCAAGCGCGCAGAGCTTAGCGGGAGAAACGGGAGGCGGAGAGCGGGATGTTTCCATTATCACAGCCCGCTCTGTGTCTGGACTCGGGGGGTTGGGGGGCGGAGCTGGAGGGGTGTGGGGGGGGGGGGGGGCGGCGCGGGTGAGGTACTGTAGAGCGAGGAGAGTGCAGGGGAGAGAAAGAGGAGGGAGCAGCAGAGGGAGGTGGGCAAAGACAGACAAGTGGAGGGAAGAGAGAGAGAAGCCGAGAGGGAGACAGAGAAGCTGGCTTTTCAAAAAGCCATTGACCGCCTGCCCTTAAAAATATCATATTGGATTAGCCTCACAGAGACGGCCTTTTGATATTTTTTTTTCTTTGGCCGTAGAATTAAAACGAGTGCGGAGCATTACTTGAATTATAAATCATAGGCACTTGCTTTTGCTGCACCCAAATTCCGCGCATATGTGGCTTCACTCTCCAGCGCCAGCCCCTGTCATTTTTAATTAAATCCCCCCTTATGGGTGACATTTGTAGCCTGCCCCCTCCTCCGTCCTCCCCTCCACGTCTCTCCACCACTGCCCTAGATGGAGACATGAAAGGCAGAGACGGCAGCGGAGCCAGGGCCTCTCATCGTGTTGTGCCCCAGAGAGAGGGCACCCATCCAGACAGATGAGAGAGAAAGACCCTGCGAGGGGAGAGGGGGTGAATGGATGCTGCTGACCCCGGCCACCCTCAGCCAGCGGCGACCTCCCTCGCCATCCATCCATCCCTCTCCTTGATTGTCGCCCTCCACTTTGGGTCTGAAAGGTCTGGGGAGCAGGGGTGAGAGTAGCAGCTCTGCTCCTGGAGAGAAGAGGGAGGCGAGCCAGGCCAGTGATGAGGAACACCGAGATGACTGGACAGGAGGCCCAGCAGCCCCCACCGCCTCTCTGCCTGCTTCCTTGCCCAGACAGCAATTATTCTGCCACATGTCGAGTAAAGAATAACAGGACCAGAATCCCTTTAAATTGACTGGTTGATGGGAATATTTCTGCCTGACTGTTTTCCAAAATGCCATCTTTTCAGATTGCAGCACGTTATCATTTGTTTATTCAGTACTGTGCAGTTATGTTTGTGCCAGGCATGACATCTCATAAAAAAAAGTCATTGTCACACTGGGTGTGAACGTTCGTGTTGTTTATCTGGGCCGGTTTTTAGGCTCTGCCTTCGTTAACCACACAGGTCACTGCCACTCCCATATTTATCCTGTTATTGGGTTGGACTTTTGGCTAAACCTGGGTGTTTCCTCCTGTGTCTAACCCCAGCAGGGCCTGGCCGCACTCCATACACACACACACACACAGTGATCTAGCATACTTTTGGTAAAACTGCAATTACTTATGTAACCCTAATTAAGGCAGAAACTATTACACATCATTATGAATGCCACGCAATCAAACCCAGAAAACCAGTTTTGTCTTCTGTTAAATGTCTCCAATCAACTTGTGTGAATTTGTGACCTGTAACAGAGACGAGCGCACACGTTCACACGCATACACCCGAGCACACACGTGGCCGTAACCCTCTGTGACACCACCCAGGAGGCCCGAGGTGCCAATCAGCCAGGTGTGGATGAAAAGTTCCCAGAAGGCCTGATTTCCCAGGTTCATGCGGTGTCAGGCCAGGTTCAGCCCTCTCCCAGCTTGATCGACACAGACAACCTGGCCATGTCACACACAGCCTGAGGACATGACATGGAGGTCCACCTGGGGATTGTAGTTTTCCTAATAGCCCGGCACCTCTGCAGGCAGAGCTGCAAGAGCCATTAGTTTGCTTTGCTTCCAGCAGCTTCTCCTCCTAAGCCGCACTTTCAGGGAGAGTGAGTCTGCTCAGGTAATGACCTCCAGCACCCTCTCTTCCACTGTTGTCTGAGGCGGTGCAAGACATAACAGGGGAATTAGCCGGCCATATCAAATTGCAGCACGTTACTCCGATGGTTTGTTGTGTGGAGGGGAAAAAAAAAAAAAAAAAGGCGGCGAGTGTGTTTTCAGTTGAATATTTAAAAGTGGTCACCGGCAGCAGCAGCAGAAATAACAACCTTTTCCCTGATTGCCTCGGTACCCTGGAGGTGGGTGGGGGGTGGGGGTGGGCATGAAGTGGAACTGGGGGAAAAATGAATGGAGACGGAGCGAGGGAGAGAGAGAATCTGCATGTACTTGACCTTTTCCCACTGATTGAACCACCTCGTTTCTAACTCCCATTTGGAATTCCACAGAGTGCCCACGGAGACTGTCATTATTTCACAGTCTGCTGCAGGGAAGCAGAGGTCAGGAGGTTTTCTTTTTTTTGTTTTTTTAAAGTGAAAGGTGATTGACAGCTATCCATGGCCGGCCACCTCCTGAATGCGTATTTATGCAGTCTCATTTTGGGGATCACCGGTTTGCATAGCCTCATAAAATGTGTCATTCACACTTTCATATCGTCGCTATAATGCAGAAATGCGGAGCAGTGATAGAGTTTCACTTGATTTTAGAATGACAGGCTTTGTGATATCTGTTGTACTACTTACCTCATGCATACTACGGGCTCTCTTCTGTCATGTTGGCGTCTCAGCGCTGGCACTCAGAGGATCATTTCCGGCTGGTGGCGTCCCACAGAGCCATGCCTTCCCTCTGCCCTCTGCCTTCTGCTGTGAACATGGGGGGCGAAACAATCTTATTGCCTTGGGAGGTGAGCTTGAGGAAGAGGGGCTCTGCTTTAGTTTTGGTCACAGCAGGACTTGGGTTGAAAAACAGGTTCCTGGTTCCAAAGCCTCCGAGCTGGCATTTGGGCATCCCAGGTGCACGGCATCGACACCCTCTGTCTTTGCCTGCCAGAGAGTGGGGGTGGGTTGGGGAGAGGTGGGTGTGAGTGTCCGAAGTCCCTTGCTGTCCCACAGGAAATGACACACAGCCTGTGCCATCTCCGAGCCGAGCCCACCGCAGACTGACCATGAGAGGCGTTCAGAAGGTGTCGTGCACTCCTGGCAGGCTATGAGGAGTTTTTGAATGGTCTCCTCTTAAAAAAAAAAAAACTCAAAATAAAAATGTAGTTTTGGTCCAACATTTGGAATTACAAAGTGTACGAGTTGGAAGAAAGGTTTCATTGTCCTCTTTAACTGGACTGCCAACCTTTAAATACTCGATTTCTGTCCAGTCACAGTCCAAAATCATCAAAACATCACAGCACTTTTAAAAATATCTATCAGAAATTAATAATTTCTCTGTATCTGACAGATAAATATATTATATTGTTGTTTTCTAAGTATTAAAAGTTTTGTTTGACTCTGAAGGACATTCATTAAGATGTACTTTGTGGTTATACTGTTTTTTTAGTTGCAAAATTAAAAAACTGTGTCTGCAAAAATTCAATTTAGCAAACTGGTCGACACATTTTAACCTCCTGGCCATGATTGAAATTCACAGAAGGTAGATATTGATCCAAATATTGTTGCTCACAGTCTCCTTTAAAAAGAGCCTTTTGCTAAGAAAATTCCTCAGAAATTTTGTGTGAACGAATCAAAACCAAAGAGTCTAAGTGGTGATGTTTGGTTCCTTTGGTCCAAAAAACTGCACCAAAATTTAATAGCATCCCTGGCTGCGGTTTTCAAGTCTGCTCTAATAGTGTAGAGGGTTTGGCAGAGAGAGCATGGGAGTGCAAACTGACCACAGCGCTGTGCTGAAATCATCGCTCCTGTGGGACATTTTACTACAGTTTCTGTGGTTTGCTCGTCAGGCTGGTTCTTATGAAGGCCATCTTCACACGCACTGGTTGCATCATCGTTTTCAGGTTCGAGAAGTGAGGAATCTCATTTGCCTTGTAACGAGGTTATAAAGGGGTTTAAGGGTGTGTTTTTTTGCCGACTTCTGGTTGCTGGTGCTTGTTTTTTCACCACAGTACAACAGAAGAATATAATCATAGTGTATTAATTTAGAAACATGAAAGATTTCAGTTTTAAGACTCACTTAAAATGAAACACATTGCTTCTGTTAAATCTCTGCCTCCATAACTGCATCAACATTGAATCTTTCATTAAGTTTTTTTAATCTTACTGAAAACATAACGAATTATTGAACCCCTTTCCCCACCAAATTCATACCCACCTCCTCTCCTCTCCTCTCCTCTCCTCTCCTCTCCTCTCCTCTCCTCTCCTCTCCTCTCCTCCTCTCTCGTCTCTCCTCTCGTTTGGCATGTGTACTGCAGCCGAGTGCCTTGTTGTCTGTGCAGTGTTAAATATTAATTGGGAATCAGTGGAGGACTTGTCTCCTAAATGATAGAACAGAAGGGCCCAGGCTTGCCTCAGGCAGCCTGCAGGCGCCTTTCTTCTTCCATTTACCTGCAGGCCTGCGCACCAGCACTTCCTCCAGTCTGACAGGCCTGCCCGGGCGCCTCCAGCCTCCCCTCGTCTCCCACTCTCTCTCCTACCCTCTCCCTTTTTTTTTTCTCCCTCCTTCTCTGCTCTCTGCACTGGTTCCTTTTCTTATCTTTGTGTGCGCTTACAATCTCTACCTCTGGGGTCCTTTAGTCCAGACCTGCGTGTGTGTGTATGTGTGTGTTTGTGTTGTTGCTGTGTCCATTTGAGTTTGTGCATGACTGTGAATGCTGCTCGCTCTCGGCTGTACATGTAGCCCTTTGAGAAAATAGTGTCACAGCGTGGCATATTCTCTTAAAGACAGGACAGGGAGGGCACAACATAAATGTTTCAGGTCAGGATTTTTTTTTGCTTGTTGTGTTTCTTTCTTGACTCTTTGTCCTGCGCTGCTCTCGGTCTCATCACTGAGTGGTTTAATCTCTGTTTCCTCTTCCCTGATGTTTTCCCATATCTGGCCACACAGCTTGTCTTTCTATTTACTGTGAACCTCCTGACGTCCTTCTCTATCAGCCATTTCATCTGGAGAGATGTACCGAGACAAAACATCTGGCACCAGCTGCTTTTTGGTGCTCTAACTCGTGGATGACCCTCTTGGACTGAGTTAATTAAGCTGCAGAGATTTGTTTGGGAAATCAAAGCGGTCTGAGCCGCTGTTGCATTTTATCTGTTTGCACTGGAGCAAAGCTTTCCACAGGGTTCAGTCAGGGTGTATTGTGAAGTGGCAGAGCTGAATGTAAAATGGAAAAACCTGAGCGAGGAGAAGGAGGAGAGGGCAGCAGGGAGGCCGGGATGTAACTGGAGGAGAGTAAGGGGTGGGGTTGACTTTGATGCCACAGGAATGAGTTCACAGGCTCATGAGCACAGGCCTAATCGCACATGACAATATCGGCTGGTGTGCCAGTCGCAACGCATAACCACCCTGCTGCTTGTGCTGACTCGGGGTATTTGCTGATAAAGCTCTGCTTTCTAGACCATGCTGTATGCACAATGAGGGTGGCCCAGGCAGGCCCGAGGGCTGGCTCATCACAGGCAGCCTACAAACCGGGGGGCAAGGTCCCCCCCCCCGATCCATACAGAACCGAACACTCCACTAAGCCCTTTGGCCAGACTTGATTATTAAACAGAGAGCAGTTTTCGTGATGAATAAAGTTACTTTTTCCATTTATAATCTATTATGTTGCCCATCCAGGCCCATAAATTATTGCAAATGGAAAGAGCCTGGTGAAACTCGTGCCTGAAATGAGGTCGTGGCTGTGTTCACAGTGTGAAATATTCAGGGGTGATATTTTTCTATTGAAATGCTTTTTTTTTTTTTTTTTCTCGACTGTCATGGGAA
>JAPZDY010000022.1:19575940-19601522 GCA_029783645.1 Ctenochaetus hawaiiensis | reverse complement strand
GCCCGCTTTTTTTTTTTTGTTTGGCTGTTTTGTTTATGGAGTGCAGTATGTAGTGTGAGTTTAACATGTTGCCCCAGTTTTCTGTTTGTTCGGTGCACGGGCGTCCCACAAAAGGCCTGACATGGCTGCCGCTGCTGGCCTGCATTCCTCTGCGGCTCCGAGAGGACACCAAACGACCCGCTGGTGTTGTTTTTGCCGGACAGATCATCAGTAATTAACACGTGCAGTGATCCACTTTGAATTAAAGAAAATGATTTCCTGTCATGCATGCTGTGATCTCTTGCATTGAAACGCAATATGACAGGAGAGAAATGTAAGAAGTGTGCCCAAATATCTTTATCTTTTGCTTGTTTCAGATCTTCACAAAGGTTAGTGCTGATAACGGTGTTTTTAATTCCAGAGTGAGGCAGTGGGTCTGCTGTGGCCGTGCCAGTGGTGTTAATGGGGCAGGAATGCAGGACGAGTGCTTTCCCACGCTGTTGGTTTTCTTCTGCCGGAGCGCGTTTGAGACGAGGCTCTGGGCCGGCTAGGCTCTGCTAATGCAGCCAGAGTGCAGACAAATGGAAAGTGACACTTGTGTGTGTAGAATGGTATTTGTGGTGACGCTTTGACTACAGATAATAAAGTGTTCGCCCTGAGGTGATTTCGCCCGGCAAGCACCCCAGATGAAACTCACTTACTCAGAGAGGGAGACAGAAGAGACAGAAAGCGATGAAGATCAAAGAGGGGGATGAAGAGACAGAGAGAGAAAGAGGAGACGAGGAGGAGGGATGTAGAGACAAATTAAACAAAATATATACAAAACAGAGAGAGAGAGTAGAGAGGATGAAGAGGAGAGAGGCAAAAGGAGAGTGAGAGACAGAGGAAGAGAAAGAGAGGGATGTAGAAAAAACAACATATAGAGGGAGGCTAAAGAGGAAGAAAAGAGAAAACTGCAGAAAATCAAGAGACGTGAGAGAAATTCGACCATTTTTTAATTTCAGTGCTTCACAAGCGACAGAGGTCACAGATTTTTCACTTTGACTTCACCTTGTTTTAATCTGTCACGTTTATTCACCTTCTTTCTGCAATTAAAAATTAAACACATTGTTGGATCCTATTTTAGTGTTTGGATTTTGACAGTTAATGTTAATCAGCATCGGCTTTTGCCAGAATAAAATGCTGTCATTTTTATTTTCATGCAAATTGAAGATTGTTAAATTTACTTTTCATACTTATTTTATCATTTCAACAACACATATCAAAGTGACATAGTGCAGATTTAATTAAATGTGGGTGAACATGAGCAGACTTTTCTCACTGGGAGGTCGGGTTTTGTGGTGACTCCTGGGCAAGATGACTGCCAAACAGCAGACCAGGGTTCGAGAGTCTACAGTTTATTCCAGCTGTGTTTGTGGTGAAAAATCAGGTTTCACTGTACAGACTTAGAACATTTCCCAGCTGTGTTTTTGGCAACAAAACCAGGTGTTTTAATAAGACGTCAAGATATTTTCTGGCTGTTTGAGGCGACAAAACTGGATATTTAAGTTGTAAAAATTTTGTTTTCCTAACCCTGCCCAAGAATTTTGGGGACCTAAAACAAACCAGACCTTAACCACAGAAACGTCAAAGTTTGAGAATGAAAAACATAAAAGAAACACACAGTTTCAATATATTCATGGTTTGCAGAAATGTATAAATGCCAACATTGATTCTGCCGATTGTTTTGTGGAATTAAAGAGGAGGATGTCAGGTTCAATTGGAAGATAAAATATTTGGATCAACGGTTGTAAGCAGGTCTGTAAGTGTGTGTGTGTGTGTGTGTGTGTGTGTGTCTGTGTGTGTGTGTCTGTGTGTCTGTGTGCCTGGCCATGTGTACAGAGGAGTCCTTCAGGATCAATCAATTCTCAGTAATTTCCCCTACAGCTCATAAAAGCCAGGTCTGTCTGGAAGGAGCATGAGGTTGCCACATCAAACCAGCTTATTAATTTTCATGGCTGATTCAGTAACATCTGGCTTTGGAGATAAATTCTAACGAGAAAATGTAAACATGACAGTGTCCTGGTGGTATAATATTTCAATTTCTTGGGAGGAAACCTTTATACTAGAAACCTAATTAGCTGTTTTGATCAGACACATTGTCCGCCACTGAGTAAAACACATGTAGAAACTGCAAAAGAATTATTATATTAACAGGGAAACAAGATGTGCAGAAAGTGAAGCCAGATCTCATCGTTCTGTTTGCTTCTTCCTCGCGTAAACTGCACCTGTGGACATTATCTGTGTCTCAGTGTACTGTATTAACCGCACACGTGTGCTGCCTCTCTGCAGGCTAACTAAATGACCTCATGCTGCAGTCTGTGTGAGGAGGAAGCCCAAATTAGGCTCTCGATGTGGTATTTCTTCCATCTGCTTGTGCAGGAAACAGATTAAATCTTAGATGAGATTGGGTTTAATGAAATGAAAGATTAGATTTGGGAGTTTTGTCCAAGTTTTTTTTTTTTTAAATCTCTTTTAATGATTAAATCCATTTTTGACTTTGTGCCACGTCTGCGTGCCTGTGAAGGATCAGTGTGCAGATTGCTTTAACATTCTCATTATCCTCTTTGCTATTTGTGAAACATGTTGGCAGGTTAAAAGCCCAATATGTGATCCTGGATGGGCACCCTGTGCTGAAAAATGTTCTCCAACTACTGATTTTGTTTGCATGGTGATTACTTTGATTCAAATGTTTTCTTGTTTTTTTAAGTATCTGTCATTTGATTTAAAACTAACACTTTGTGGCTGTGAATGTAAGGTTTGTTTACTTCCAAAAAATACACAGATTTATTTTTTTATTTTAAAAAGTTGCATTTTAAATTACAATCCATAGGTCAACCTCCTCAAAAATAGATGTGAAAAATATAGAGGAGGCAGAGAAGAGACCACATTTTCCTTTTCCGCTGTCTTACAATATGCATTTGTTTGATGATTATGATGACTCAAGCAGCCGTGAATTCAGACAGCTCTATCCTCTGAGAAATCACTGCAGTTTGATTTTTATCTTTGCAATTATAGATAGCGAAGGCCTGACAAATAATTGCCTTGATTTTCTCTCTGTGTTGTTGCACAGAAAATCAACCTTGAGATGAACAGAGAGAGATGAGTGTTCCTAAAAATGGCTTTTCTGATATCAAGCAAGCAGCAGGGTTCCCTTTCCCCCTAACGTGCACTTGAATTGATTAGTACTCTGGCTGAGGGCATATTCAACATGTCTGCCCCCCTGCAAGGCTGCTCTACCCTGTTGATCACTGGCTTATACATGTGCTTCCTCTGCTCCCTCTCTCCTCAGGAAGCTCCTGTGGGGCACTGAGGCTTTGATTGACTGGCGGCCCAGTCCACAGGACGCCTCTATTATTATCATCTCTACCTCTGCAGAGGGGCGGGGGGCTATGTCCAGGGGGTCTGGCCGACAGCCCCTGCTTTGTGTGCCCGATAGTCAATTAGAGGCAGCGCACTGCCGGAGACGAGTGGGATGCAGGGTTAATTGCAGAGGACCAAACAGCTGGCTCTATCAGGGCCCATTGTGTTTGCAGCAGTTGTCACGGCAATTGAGGCCTGGCTGTAATCGCTGACTAATCAGCCCTGTGCCAGATGACACCTCCATTAGCACAAGGCAGGTATTGTTCAGGACGCGAAGCTGCCTCTGGCTTCCCCCCGCCTGCCCGTCCTTTTATAGCAAGCTAACGGAGGGTGGGAAAGGATGTCATAGACCCTGGTCCTATCTGCTAAGAGCTAAACAATCGCAGCAGGTCAAGGGTTCCTCCTTGGAACGGTGCTGTCCAATCTGCGCTCTCTGGGCTGCAAAACATGTGACAGGTCAGGCTTTTTCTTCCAAGCTGAGGGATTCTGATGTAAAGGACTGTTTTAGCCATGAATTATTCATCGGAATAACTTCATTACAATGAGGGCAAAGTGTCCATTAGTGGTGGAATGTGGTACAAGACTGCTGAGCAGAAAAAAAAAAAAAAAAGAGGCAACCTGCCGGCCACCTCGTCTTAAATGCATACCACCTCATTTCAGAAACTCTGGTTTAAAATACAGCTGTGGAAAAAGAAGAGCCAAGCAGCTGCATGTAGGTTGAGAGGACACATGATCAGTGCAGCAGCTAATGTCCTCTCTTGGCTCACACACATTTTAACAGAGACTGTCCACTCTCAAGGGAAATAAGTCCCGGTGAACATGGCCAACATGGCTGCTGCTGGACGGAAGCTGACCCCCATGTTTTCTTTCATCTCTCTGGTTAATCTCTGCTCTGCTCCTGTTTGTTTGGCCAAAGTTAATGTGTACTATGCTCTCATGGTTCTGTGAAAACTTAATTGCAGTTCAACCAAACGGTCCTCTCACTTCATTTAAACAAGCACTTTTTTTTCCCCCCACTGCTCACCAGTGTACATGGTCGGAGGGGATCAAAGCGCGTGTTAAGCAGGGATACTGGCTTGCAGGAGTGAGTGAGTGAGAGAACGCCAAGGGCTTTTTGATGTGTTGGAGCATTTTCTCCACTAATAAGAAGAAACTTCTTCCACCTGCTCATAATTTTAGAACACTTGGAACACTAATAAATGGGAGCAAGGGCATTTCAGGCAGTTCTCTCAGACTTTTTCCTCTGCTTATTCATTTAAACCTCTAATTAAAATGCAAAGCATTCTCATGGTCCTCTGGATTTGGTACTGCGCTCTCGCACAGCCTCTGACTCCCTATCTCCTCTCCCTTTTTTCTCCACTCCCCTGCTGCATCCGACCCACCAGCCTCCCACCCCCACCCCCACACCCCTTTCCACCTCACCTAACTCCCTGCTCTCATACTCTCTCCGACTGCCTTTGCTTCTTGTGATCAACACAATTTGACCTCTCACTTGGAAGAAGTGCACAGAATTTAATGGATTTTTTACAGTCTAATCTAAGCAGTTCCCTCTTTATTGCTGTTTTGTACCCAGTGGACCTCATCTTTACCAGCCCCCCCTCCACCACCACCACCGCCACCACCACCACCGCTGCCGCCGCCGCCTCCTCCACCCTCGCACCAAGAAAATTAGTTCATCAGAATTCAAAATGTACTGCCGGCTAATTAAAGGAGTGTTAATTGAGTGTTCAGAATTGGGTACCCCCTTCACCAAACGCACACACACACACACATGCGTGCATACACAGAAGCACACATGCAATCACAGTGACAGCACGGGGTACACCAAGGACGTTGCGCTTGGGGAGTTTCATGCCAATCAAAAATGGAGAGAAAGGAGAGTGCCCATCCTCCAAGTGAAATGGGATTTCTAGATCATATCATGGCCTACTGCAGCTCAGTCCGGCTCTGTGCTGCCATGTTATCCTATCCGAGCCTTGCTATCTCCGTCTGACCGCTGGAGAGTGTAACACTGCGCAGATAGCCTCTCTCACTGCATGCATCGTGCTAATGAGGGGTGGCATTTAGAGATGTGCTGCTCTGACACATGGGCATTGTGTGCCAGGCACTGGGTGATTAAGGACGAAGGTCAGCCCATTAATTGCCTCCCTGCCATCTCCGCTCCCTGGCGCGTGAGCTCTCAGGACTAATGCATGTGTTTGCCTGAGCTTTTATCTTGTCTCCAATGCAGTTCAATCATATGCTTGGTTTGTTTACATTCCTTTCATGTGAAAGTTTTTTTTCTTACTTAGTGTAAAAGCGGCACTAGCCCAGGTTTCCCTGTTCATTTACTATAAGCTGTTTCATGTGCTTGTGAGTGCACATAGCCTCCTGCTCTCAGGAAGGGAAAAAGCATATTCTTCCATCCCCAGGGGAAATAATTAATCCTTACAAGGCTGTCGCATGTCGAAATGAAGCGAGTGTGAAGCATTTAGCCCAGGAGGCATTGCAGGCTGTCGCCCGCACAGGCACCTGTTGTTGTCCCTGCCCTACATTTCATGAGAGAGCGCTGAGCAGAGGATAACAACATGCTCCACTGATGGCAAATGAGACACACAACTGCAGATGCAGATGCAGGTTTGTGTGTGTGTGTGTATGTGTATGTGTGTGTGTGTGTATGTTTTAGTCTTTTTTTCCCGTTATCATACATTGTGTTTGCATGCACGACCATACTGGAGAGTGTGCACAGGTGCAGGAAACCCCCTACCTTGTGAGGAGGTGAGGGCTCACACAAAGGCGGCAGTGTTGGCGTCCTCGGAGGGTGGTTATCAGCCAGCACCATCTGTATGCTGCTGCTCTTAGCTATGATCTACTGCAGCCTAAACCAATAAGTCACAGGGCGCTAGCCTAAAAAGAGACTCCCTCCCTTAACCTCCATGTCCTCACTTATAGACTTACTGCTCTGGAGGAGAGAGATGTGGAGACCCTGCACATCAAACACACAGCGTGTGTAACAGTGTGCGCATGGGAGTGAAATTACACCTCGGTTTCTGGCCATACTTACTGTAATCAACTTTGCTATAAAATTTATACCATGGAACTTTTTAAAGAGGAAGCTGGAATCAGAAGCATCCAGATGCTCATTTGCCTCCTCCTCCTCTTCTTCCTTTATGCCTGTGGGTTCTAATAACCGGAAGCCTTTGTGGAGCTGAGATGGGTTTTGTAGGCCTGAAAGGCCTCTAATCCCTGTGGCCTGTGAAGTGTGAAACCCTTTGATGCCAGGTTGGTGTGCCAAAGGCTCTGCCTATTGACAAACAAGGGCCAAGCTGGGAAAAGACGGAGGGAGAGGGCTTTCTCGTCTCTCTCAGAATAAATGCAGGCTCAGGCATGGAAAATATGGACTCAGTCAGTGAGAAGGAATAGAATTAGCCACCCTTAAATGAATTTCCTGGCTGTTTTTATAGTTTTTTTCCTCATGTGGCAGTAATTAGGTGGAATGATGGGCATATTGCAGCTGGGGGTTTGTAGGGGCGGCAGGGCACAGGCCCTTGATATGCCTGAAAGCCAAGTATCTTTCCTCATTTAGACCATGTGATGATCAAAGACAGTTTTTTTTGCCCTCATGTAAAGAAGATCAGAAAAAATGCTGCCATTCCATTTGCATGTGGATCAGCAATGTGCTTTGAAATGAGCATGTTTTTCTCTTCTGAGCAAATGAAATAAGTCTTCTGTCAGTTTTCCACTGCAAGTCAGAACATCAAAGCGAATGGCACTGCTGTCACCAGGGAAGCAGAGCATTGCCTCAGTAAGGTTGGTTAGATCTCAGATAGGCTGGTCTGGCACACTCAGCCTGGCCCATTAGGATGGCACCAGGTTCCCTCTCTCTGATTAAAAAGAAATCATTAAAGCCCGGCAAGGTCTACAAATTTAAATTCTAATTTCAAGTATAGTGTTTCTGATTTAGAAAGCATGTTGTCGGCATGAGCCAAACTGACTGGAATAGGTCAGGCACTAAATTTGGCTTGGGATATTCACAGTCTCTTCCCTCTGCTGTTAAATTCCCAATTTATTTCTTTTATGATATGGATCTCGTAGATTTAATCATTTTCACAGTTGGAGACCCATAGGCTTGTTGAAATGAACTCCCCATGCTATCTGTAATGAGAGCAAAGAAATGAGAATTGTGACTACTTGGCTGTGGAGTCTCTTTAAAATGATTTTGCAATCGCAAAGGAAATGGAGTGAGTCCTAGTCACAGCCCGCACCCTGCCGACTCCTCAGGTCGCCAGGACATTTGCTGACGGCACAGTTATGGCAGTTAATTTTTGTGCGTTTTGTTAGCTTTTGCATAAAAATGTCATTTTTGAAGGGGTTGCAAGTCATTTGTGGCAGCTGATATATTGCTTGTAAATTGAGTTCTTTTCCCAGCCCCCCACCCTTTTTGTTACACTGAGCTAAGTAGCCATGAAATTGCCTGAATAATGTCGTTTAAATCCAATCTCACCGCGGCCCCTCACCTCCATGCCCAGCCCCCAAACAACGACACATGGTGGGATTTTTTAGAAATTGCCATTTTCCTGTTTGCCACCTCGATTCACAATGGCCAAGCCTTGGCTCATTGAGCGAGGGGCCATTGCTAGTCTCACTCGCCACGTTCACTTGCCGAATTGAATTTTTGAATTGGATTGGTTTCATATGGCAAACAGCACAGAGCATTTACATTTATATTTATAGCTTCTGTACCTGCCTTTTGTCCCTCCTGCCATATCTTATTTTGTAAATGTAAAATAAAGACAAAAAAATCCATTTAAATGTAATGCAAAATCTGTCTCTTTGCTTCTTTATGTTCATCGTTGAAATATTTCATAACCTCACAAGGGCAAATAATTGGCATATTTTAATTTGAAATGTCTTTTTCTGCGTATGTTCATCAAACCCATTTTTCTGTTCTATCCTCAGACTGCTCCGGTCTGACATAGTTAACCTTAACCAGGCTAGTAATTCCCCATAGATGTTTAATTGCTTTTTGTGAGGGCCTCTTCACCTACTCCTGGATTAAATAAATGTGGAAATTCTATGGCCAAGAGTAAGACCCAGTAAGTGATACCACTTATAAATCTCAAATGTGCCACTGCAATTAAACAAGCTTTTATCCCCTCCCCTTCGTCCCTCCTTGCCTGGTATCCAAGGCTAACCCAATTCAATGCTAAAGAGAGTCCGAATTAATTTCACAATGGACTGATTTAACAGCGCCTAAGGTACCAGGCTTTGACAGAATGAGTTTTTAAAAAGATCCATTTGTCTAGGGATGAACTTCCACGGGAGGGTGTGAAAATGAGAAGGAAAGAAAGCTCAAACGGAGGAGGGGAGTGATGGAACATAAATGAATGTCAGCCCTGATTTACAATTTACACACTCTGTTTGGGTTTCTTCTGCTGTGTGTCTGCTGCTTGCACCTGGTTTTATTCCCTTGCTCCAGTAGAGCGCTGACATTTTTCAGTCTGCTTTAGATGCAGTCACTGTAATGCTGCCAGGTTTTACTGTTGCAGCAGTGTAGTGGTTATTGCAATTGATTGATTGATCTGACTCTGTGGCTGCGGTTGCTGTCGGCTCCTTCGATATTTCTAATTAAACCCCTGGTCTGCTGTTCTGTTCTTCTACACATGCAGCCATCACTGTTTTTTTTTTTTTTTGTTGCTTAATCTCAATCATTTTTTTTTTCACTTATACATTTCTCTCTGTGTTTGTCTTGCAGGTGAGCTGGTGGTGCCCACGCACTCCCCGCGCTACCCCACGGCGGCAGAACTTGATGCCTACGCTCAGAAGACGGCCAACAGCCCTCTGTCCATCAAGATCTTCCCCACCAACATCAGGGTTCCCCAGCACAAGCACCTTAACCGGACTGTGAATGGATATGACACCACAGGGCAACGCTACAGCCCCTACCCACATCTCCACACGGGGGGCTACCACGGCCTGCTCGCCATTGTCAAGGCCTCCTCCTCATCGTCATCATCATCGACATCCACCTTTGTCCCTTCAAAAGGAGTTCTCAAGAACTCCGAAGGCAGACGGACTAAGCTCTCTCCAGCCCACATAGCTGTTGCCCCATATCCACCCCCTAGTAGTAGCACTTTAGCCAGTGGCCACGGCCAAATGGTATACCACACCGGGCCGTCAAAGCCTCCAGAAGGCCCCAGACTGTCGGTTCCCCCGAATGTCACTGTAGCTGGCTCAGTGATTCCTGTAACAGGGGGCCGAGGCCTGGCCCTGCCTGCACAGTCCAACCTCCCCTCCATCCAGAGCATCATCTACCAGATCAACCAGCATTGCCAGGCCCAGGCTCTGCAGCAGGTGTGCCAAGGGGCCGCCACCGCACCGTCAAATTCAAGCCCCTCCAAACAGGGCACAACCGTCATGGGGCTCTCTTCTAGCTCCTCAGGTGGAGGCTACGTGGTAGGAATGGGTCCCCAGGCTAACATGGTGTACACGGGGCCCGGGCTGCCGGCTCAAAACGCAGAGGCGATGAAGACTGGTGTGTACGCAGATGGTATGGACTACATCCTTTGGCAGAAGCAGCAGCAACAACAACAACAACAGCAGCAGCAGCAACAGCAACAGGCTGTGCTCCGCATGTACAGCGGAGGTAGCGGAGGAGGGGGCGCCGTCAGCAAGTCCCCTGAAACTTGCATTCCAGGGAGCGGGATTATGGCGGCCCAAGTGTCCTCCTCTTCCTCCAGACCTTACCACCTGACAGCGAGCGCTAGCGGAGGAGGCGGGCTGGACAAAGTCAGCTCCTCGCCTTTGAACTGTGTGGGAATGCACGGAAATTTCTCAGTAGGTCAATACTTTGCTCCGCCGTGGAACAGTGTGCTGGTGACACCTGACAGTGACTGCTACAACCCCCAGGAGCTTTTGGGCACCTCCACGGGAGGACCAGCCACAGGGCACAGAGAGATGGGCTACCCCCATCACCATCACCTCTACCACCACCACCATCATCATCATCACCCTGCTATAGACAGTGGGGGAGGTTTGTGCTGCAGCCTGCCCAGCAAGAGCTTGTGCAACACGTCGGTGCTGAGCAGCAGCTTGCAGTCTCTGGAGTACCTGATCAACGACATCCACCCACCCTGCATCAAGGAGCAGATGCTTGGCAAAGGCTACGAGACTGTGTCTGTGCCGCGTCTGTTAGACCACCAGCATGCACACATCCGCCTCCCTGTTTACAGATAGAGGGGGAAGAAGAGGAGGAAGCGAATCAAGTGTTGTGAATTTGTGAAGAAAAATCAAAGTTAAAGAACAGAGATGTTTTTTTTTTTGTTGTTTTTTTTCTGGGTACAGACTGTTGAGAGTGGCACTGCTTTAACAAGTGTGGGAGCTTAGAGAAGAGCAGTTGTTGTGCTGTGTGACCCTTAGTTTGGCTGGTTTCAAGGCAGGATTTGGGAATCCCAAATAGGAAAGGTGGTAGTGATTGTCAGTGGGAGAGAAAAGGGATTTCAAGATTCTCCAGATGTTCCATTGTGTGGTTTGCCAACAGGAATTTTGGATTGATTTATTACATTTTTTTTCTGTGTTTTGATGTTTTACTTGCCTGAACATTTTTTTGATGAGAATCATAGGTTGACATGAAGTGCATACGCCACTCGTATCCCCCTTCCAAATACTAAGGATGAAGCTACTGTGTAGGTTGTCACTGAAATGGTCTTTTAAAGGACCAAAGTTTTAGGGCTGCTCTCAAAATCCAAAACTCTGTAACAGCACACACATAAACACACACACTCACACACATACAGATACACACAAATGTACTGATACATGAGGAGACTAAAGTTATAGGCAGTACTCGAGTGGGTATGTACAAGGATCATAAGGTTGAATTACAAGGATAGTACAATATTAGTTATTATTGCTGTTATAATTGATACATAAATTGCACTGCTTGAATCTTGTTAACTTTGAAGTTTGGAATTGGGTAGTTTGAATATGATATATTTAAGAAACTTGAAAAACTTGAACCTATTTTTTGTTGTTTTATATATTTGTAGGTATATTATATGCATCGGCTGCTATGGGGAAAAGTGTCTCAAATGCTTTTTTTATTTTATTTTTTTTTTCCACTTTTGTTTTTATGATTTTAATATTCCTCCTCAAGCTGATGTGCAGTTTCTTATGTCCTGGTGTGAGGCATAGTCGCTGCTTTGGTTCTGTAAGAACCCGGTCGGAGAGCTCTTTTTCCTAACCAACACTGGAATCTACAATAAATCTTGAAATACTTATTTAAAAAAGAAAATGTTGCAAAAAAAAATACAACAAAAAGAAATGTTACAATGAAGAATGTGATTGGGAGGTTATCTACATAACCTGTATGTTTATGCGTGTATGTGGCTGAGTGCATGCGCGTGTGTGCTTTTTTTTAGTTTGTGTTCTTCAAAATCCTCAGACTTTTTTTTTTTTTTATTATTATTATTATTATTCAATTGTGTCATTACAAGATTTTTACCACCAAGACTGAAAATGTGATTCACCAGTCCCATAAACATCATATCTGAGTAATTTACTGGAGATATTTTGCAAATTTTGCTCCCTTTCATTGGAGGCTTTGGATATTTTCCGGAGCCGCAGCAGAGATCAAGTTCTCTTATGATTCCTGTTGTTACAAAACAACAAACCCTGCTACTGTCAAATGTTATCAAAGGACAGAAAGAGGTGGGAACAGAAGGAAGTCACATTTTAGAGGTACTACTCACTAATCCTAATCCTGCAAACAAAAACAAAATGAAAACAATCATGCCCTGTCCTCTGGCATCAGATGAAATGAGATGAGGCTCACTGCTTTTCCTTGTCCATTTCAGCCCCTGGTTGGGACACATTTGGCCCTGGCCAGTCTTAACTTGATGATTCAGAGCAGTGAAATATTTATTATGACTGTGAGATTCCCTTGAATGTACTGCACTTAAATTACTGCAATGGTGTATTGCCTTGTGGGACTCAAGTGAAAGAGAAAAATTGGATCAGTGCAGCAGTCCTCTGGTCTTAAATTAGCATTTCTTTTGTCCATCAAATTTCAATGGTAAATTGAATTTAGTAACTGGAGAGAGAGGGGGAGATGGAGCTTTGTTGTGGGGAAATACTGGCCTCAGTCTAGATTTATGAAGTGCAATTATTATGACTGTATTAACATTTTTCTCTGAGCTTACACCAAAAAATGTAAACTACAGTTGTCAATACATTCCCAATGTACCACATCCCTAATCCCTATCCTTTTTTTGTTTTTGTTTTAAGGTGTAAAATAAATTTGTTTAAGAATATATTCAGAAGCCTCATCTTGGCTTTGAAGTCTGTCATTATTTTTTTGGCATTTGTCCTCTAGAAGTCGGTGGGAAATCGGGCATTTGTTTCTGGGGAGAGATCCAACAAGACGTGTGATGTAGATCCTTTCCTCTGCCACTTAAAAAACACCTAGTATATTTAATTGATCATATTTTTTATGTTTACACTTATCCAAAGATAAAGGACAGACACCATTGTTGAAAAAAAAGAAAGGATTCATTCATGAATATTGAGGATGAAGTGAAAAGCAGGAAATAATGTTTCTTTGATCATCTGAACTCCGTAAATAGACCTGTTTTTCCCTTAAGATAACCCTCGCTCAATCTTAACCATGAGCCTTAAATTATGAGCTAATGGTGTTTATAGACATGCTGCCGTGTTTGAAGGCTGACAAAGATTTCAGTCTAAAGAAATACTGAGCCCCCCAGTTAAAATTTGCACAGAAATCCTCCTTAACATTCCAGTAAAAAAATTTTCATGTTGTTTCAACAGCTTAATACCCCAGCCACAGTGTGATTCCAGCATATTTTCTGTCTTGTAGAAATATTTTGACAGATTTACAGATACATCCCGTCCCTAAATCCCCTCCGTTTGGCTTCTGCATCCAAGCATTAAACCCTGTCACATGATGTTGAAGTGAAGAGGAGACACTTGAGGCAGTGGAGTTTCTCGTGTCTGGCCTTTCCCACCAGTGGAGGTCTGAGGCACCAGGCCTCTCTGCTAATGGGAATATTGGGTGACGCCTGGCTGCTGGACACTGCCGGTGGAGAGTATTCATTCACTCAAAGGGCTGAAATCAAACCCTTTTCAAATAGCAAGGGATTTCCTATTAGGTACTGAGAGGAATGTGGCCATTTTGTGCCAAGTTCAACAGAATAAAACAGGGAAACAGTGACACAAAATACGACAATTTTCTTCATTTTTGCAGATCTGTCGAGGTCAAATCCATGATACTGGATTAAATACATAAAGGTGATGCTTAGCTGCTTTTACCATCTTTGCTTTGTGGATACATTTTCTGCCATACAGGCTCCAATCTGTCTGTCCCCCTGGTCCTTTACACACATTAATGAGCTCCTATTGATGGGATGCATCTTAGCCGTGCAACTCTGGTCCATTCCACAATTCCCGATTTGGACAATGAACGCTTAGCCCATATTAGGATAATAGAATTAAATTTCAAATAGATTTGTGCCTGAGCTGATCCATGCACGGCTCACTCAGCTGCAGAGGCAGAGTGGCATATGGCATGTCATTATCTAAGCCCACCCTCCCCCTGTTCAGGGCCAACAGGGTTCAGCAGTGCTTAAACAAACTGAAGGTTAGGACTGGCTGGCTGGCGTTGAAGAGGAGGACAGCAGGGTTTGTTGTGTGGGGAGGGGGGGGGGCGCGGGTTGCTAAATCACAGCCTCCACAGTGTCTCCGAGGGCCTCAGCACCACACCATGGCGCCTGGGCTCAGAGGCCTGCTTTAAAAGCTGGGCTGTGTTTGATCGAGGGGATTTGTTTTCTGTTGGATTATACATGGTTGCTCCCTGCCTGGCTGAGGGGCCCCGTGCAATGTGACAGATCTCAGCAAAAGACAGAAAGAGCGAGAGAGATACAGGGAGGGATTTTGGGGTCAGAGAAGCCTCGAAGCATCAGTAATCAGGATAATTGCCATGTTCCTGGTGCTGGTTTCTGCCTCCCCTCTTTGGCTGTGCGGCCTCATATTCAGATTCGAGCTCTGAGGAAATCACGTTTCTCACTGAAAGACTTACTGTGCCTCAATTTACTAAGTTCCAGCGAGTGACATTTAATTTGTAACTAAGTTTTTAATGCTTGGAAAAATATTTAAAGTTGTGTCGGCCCTGGAAATTATAAATTTCCCCATTCAAAAACCATCTGAATGAGGACATTTAGGTCTCTAATGTATCTCTGTGGCTACAGACTATTGACTGTTAACATGTTTTCAAGGGCAATGAGACACTCACAAGGATTGCCTGAGGGCAAAGTAGGGGGGAAATTGACTTATGCTGGTTGTAAAAATCCCTGAGTAAATCCTAATAAGTCCATGAAGACCTTTACCCAGTGCAAAGGTCTAGTCACACATATTATGCACCTTAAATACTGCTGAGAAGGAAAGGGAGCGGACGGACACGTTCAAAGCAGGGTCAGCTCTTTCACTCTCATAACAGAGGAGATGGGAGGGCAGGGAGGGATAGAGAAAATAAAGGCAGCTGCTCGCTCTGTAGAGTCTTGGCGCTGCTTCTCTAACATACAGATGACAGAGGGAGGGAGAGGGTGGGTGGGGGGGCTGCTGACATCCCCTCCACACCGCTTTGGTCAACCTCAGTCATGTCCCCTGGCTGCCCTTGGGCCCCTGGGGCTCTCATCTGAGAGCTCTTCCCAGCATCCCTCCTTAACGTCTGCAGAAGATAAAGTCATGAGGCCAGTCTTCTCCATTTGGCTCCCACCTAGCAAGCAGATACTCTAATCAATAATACAGATTGTCCTGAGGAGGCTTGTATAGTTAATCCATCAGCCTTATAGCTGTATTGCACAATGTCATTAAAAATTTGTTGAGTTTTGCAAGAGTTAGAGCACATCACCGTCTCTTAAGTGCTACTGAGTAAATCTGGATGGGTCACATGTGAGCAACATGCAATTTAAATGTTGTTTTAAGCATTTATTAAATGCAACACAAGATAGAAATTGGCACAGATTAAAAACTAAATCAAGATATTTTTTTTTTTTTACATTTTTTTCAAACCCACAGCCCAGGAGCCATTTTTCCAAACAGGCAATGCAGCAGGTTGTAATTCCAGGAGCTTACAGCCTTTTATTTCTTCAGCGTCACAACTATGTATGTTCAGCTGAAAAAGCTTATGGCCTCCAAATATTCGTCTAGTTTATGTGGTGGCTATATTTCTGTATCCAATCTAAACACAAAAGTCTGGGGATTTTGCTTTTTTTTCCTTCCTGTTTCCTTTTACTGTTTGTGTGGCTCTCAGAATGTTCCTGTGGACAAACAGGGCTGTTTTTTTTCCCGAATGATCTCAAATGCACCAACGCTGCCAAAGTCTGAGGGTGCTGCAACCTTGAGAAAATCATATATATGGAAATGGGAAATCTATAAAGCATCTCTCTTATTGTTCTCCCTGCAGTGTTGTATTTATGTTTTTAAAAAATGATTTTGTCTCCTCAGGATAAAAAAATGTAAAGAATACCTTGCTTTTTTTTTGAAAATGATAATATATGAGTCTTAGATTTCGAAATAAGAAGTCTGAATATTTAAAAAAAAAAGCTGTAAAATCCTTTAGTCGTGGGGTTTTCAACTTTTGAATGTGCCTACAGCCAAGCATCCCAGTGATTGCTTACCTTCTACCCCCTCTCCAGTTCTGCAATCTCTCCCTAATCTCACCACAACCATCATCTTCAATTTGCTGAAACTGCCACTGCCCCCTCCATCCCAACGACCACGGTAGATATTTTGTCTGTTTCCTGCTTTTTGTCAATCTCAGGACTGAAATTTCTTTATTTTAATGTAGATGGTTGGTTTTCATTTGACCTCTCCTCTCTTATGTATTATTGTTTGACATAAGTAAATAAAGCAGATGACTTCTACGCCTGTCTTGTTGCTGTGCTCATCCGTAGTCTTCCTCTCTTCCTGTAAACGTCTTCTTAATATTTAAGACTCTGGACGAGGCCTTACTGTAATGAAGGTAAGCATATTAGTCTTAGGATTCACTTTGCACATCACCGCCATATGCCAGCCCACTTGAAATCCTGTTGTTAGCTTGACCTTTTTCACCTTTGCAGCACTATGTGTGGCATCGCTGAGGCTTCACACTTTATGAGGGATGTGTCCTTTAACACTGGAAGACAATCTCACCTTTGGTAATCAAACAATCAAAAAAAAAGAGGACAATATCCTTTTAAACTGTGGGAATGATTGACATTTTTCTGAAGGAGGGCTCGGAGAAACTGCTCTTGTTTAAAGGCAAAGGTGAGCTACGTCTTTTTGCATGCAACTGACCAAAGTGACCAAGATGAGGTTTCCTCCTCTGTAGCCTGGACGTTTACGCCATATAATAAGGGAATATAAGCCATCTTAAATAACAGCTTTCTCAACCTGTTGTGACAAAACAAAGCACAGCCACTGATCTTTGTCTCTTTTTGCAGCTTACACTCCTACGCCTCCTCTGAAAACACACCAAGGGACAAATTACTGCTCTAGTCGTGCATTATATTTTAATTTCATAATTGATAGTCTGTCTTCTAATGTGAAGTTCTCAAGAAAAAGTATATTTGTGGTAAAATTGTGCTTTTCTTTTCAGCAGGATTTTACCAGGACATCACAGTCCACTTCATGAGGATAAGGAACACAACATACACCCAATCTGAAATGTTTATCAACACAGGTGTTTTCAAGAACTCAATATTGACGCCTTTTCCTGCTTTCTCTCCTCACTCCCAACCTCTCCACCCACCTAAAACATCAGATAAGCCGTCGTCTGATGAGCCAGCCGCCTCCACCAGAGCGTGTGGTGCTGGGAGACTGCACACTGATTTCATACACGCTCGCTCGGACAGAAAAAGAGCTCCGTGGAGCAGAAATGCTTCTCTTATTAGCAAAACTCATTCACCTGCACGCCACATTGAGTCCATGGCAATTTCACAATAAATCATGAGAGATGCCTATGAAGGCCGGGCAGCTGGCTGACGCTCTGCCGCGGCCGTGCCCTCGCCTGTCAGTTTAGACACTCTGAATCATTTCAGGTTCAGCAGCCTTGTTTCATCTTAGATGAACTGAAAGGTCATCTCACACGTCACCTAACCAATATGTCTGCGGCTCCTCATCTCCCAGTGCTTCCAGTGATTGCTCATTCCTTTTAGAAATACCACGCCGAGGTGTAATATTTAACCAGGAATTATGGAAGGAATTTTCAAGGAATAATTTCAAGGTTGAAAAAGAAGTTTGACAGCTTCTCCAGGAGCTGACTGTTTAGTCTCAAGCTAGACTTTATCTTTTATCCTGCTCTTTCACAATATTTGTTAGGGGAATGATTAGTGAGAGTGTGACATATATGTATCGGGCTGCTGAACCTCAGGCAGACAATGAATGCTTCACTTAAAGCAATCAGACAGGCTGGAGTGTTGTTTAGTGAATAAAGAATGAGCTAGCCTAAGTCAAGCCTAGTATCCACTTGAGACTCATCAGCCTAAACACCTTAAAGCTTAACTGGCTGGACAATAGCTGAACAATTTGTGCTGCCAATATCTAAGCTAGTTAGTTTGCTTAAGACCTTTGGCTGAGACTGTCAACTTTCCCTTATGTGCAGTTACTAAACGAGGGCCGTTACGACATGATCCTGCTTGGCTGTCACTCAGTTTGTTGAGACACATTTGTGGCAGCGAGCACACACACATGCTGCAAGCAAGTGAGCCATTTTGTTAACAGCTCACACTTCCTGTGCAAGTGTGCAGTTCCAGAGTTGCTGACAGTGACACTTGCAGGACCGAGCCCTGCCCTACTTAACAGGCTGCAGGGAGGAGGGCAGGCCAAGTTGTCAGCAGCGCTAGGTGCTCACTGCTTAGATAAACCTGGAGGATTAGTGGCCCAGTTAAAGTTGGGGCAAAGAGGATTAGCCTCTTCTCTGAGGTGGTGAGAGATTCCCTGTGTCCTTCAGCGCTGCTGGCCTCAGAGAAGAGAGAGAGAAGAGGAGGAGGAGGAGGAAGAGGAGGAGGAGGAGGAGGATGGGAGGTGAAGGGTGAGGGGGTGAGGCCCTGGTTATCACAAGCGAGAATCACCACAGTAACATTTAAAAGAGGAAAAGGAAAGGTGAGGAGTAATGATGAAAGGTGAAAGAAAACGAAGCGGCCCATAAATTGTCGCCAGCTTGTGGTTTCATTAGGAAGGCAAAAGCCCATAATTACTGGTCGGGTGCTCGAGCGAGGTCAACGAGACCTGAAAAAAGACTTCAGAAGTGGACTGCTGTCTACAAACTACAGCCTATTAGAATAACAGTTAGCAATGACAATGCAATATTTACAGCTATAATTAAATATAATATTTGTTCACTGCATGGGAACACACTCACGCTTGTCTACTCCAAATGGGATCTGTACATGCAACACAGTAGAGGGATTTAGACCTCTGCAGCCATCCGCAGGCCAGAGAAGGAACTGCAAGTGATGATGAAGAGATGAAAACTCAGCTGAACTCAAAATCCCTGTAATGAGTTTTTGGGATTTGTGGAGTGTAATAAATGTATATTTTGTCAGATACACACTGATAATCGAGAATACTTTTTGGTAAAGCGCTTATGTTATTAAACCCTCTGGGAAAGATTATATAGATGGTCGGACGGCAAAAACTGGGAATTATTGACTTTAGTATGGCAACACCTTTTTGTGCAAAGAACTATAGAATAAATTTTTAATCTGTAGTAAGATACTGTTGGCAGAAAAGTAGATATTTAAAGGTTTGTCTCACTACATTAATGTTTTATTAGTTAAAACATAAATGAAAACAAATTACAAACCACATTGAAGGAACCCACAAAAATCGCACAAGTTTTATATGAAACTATTCTCTTCTTTCTTTCTTTTAAAGTGTTTTACAGTTTCCCTCACAAATTCAGGTTGGACATTAGGATCTATTCAGAGCTTTCATATCATCTCAAATTAATAAGCATTAGTATAAGTAGTTTCAGGCTGATGCTGATTAGAAGCCTTGAATAAAATAATTCAATCAATCATTTGAATACTGATTGGAAAAAAGAAGATCTCATATCTCTGCAGGAATTGCAAGACAGACTACAGTATGGTTTATGAAATAATTTCAGTGTTTATTGTTCTGTGCAGCAATGTACAAACAATACAAAATATGCAAAGACATGTCTCTTTATAAAAGTAATGTAAACATTGTGAACAATGACCTGTGACCTTCAACAGTAATGAATTAGTGAAAATGAATTGTTGGGACTTTCTGCTCTTAATCAAACTCTGCCATGCAGCACAATAACACAAATACATGCATACATACAGTAGTCTTGCATAAACAAGATGCTATATAGGGCAAGGAGCCAATTGCAATGAAAACACTGCAGCAAATAGGGGGAAGCACATAATGGCAAGGCCTGAGAGTTGATTATGCAAATACCCCAGCTGCAAAGGAACAATAACTCTGGAAATTCAAAGACAAACCATAACACGGAAGGCTATTGTCTCGCTTTTGCATATTTGCTTGACAACTATAACCTGCTCATCATGCCCATCTTGTTCAGAACAATGTCTTTGTGTTCAAATAATAATGCACACATCAGAAATTGTCATAGTGCATTGTTTCAGTTCAAATGAAAGCAGTGCTGCCTGGGCTGGCAGTCCAGGACTGAGACTTTCATAGTTTTGAAACTATTTAATTACAATAGTATAGAAAAGGAAGAGAAAATATACTTCATAAAACAGATATTTGCTGTCTCTAAACTCTGACCCATCCCAGCTTTAAAAATAAACATTCAAATTAGTATACAATATAATCTCTATGACACATCATACATGGACTTCTTAAATATAAAGCAAGCAAATAAAAGCTGATTCTATTTTATAAGTCTATGAATATCTATTGCAATGTTCTCTTGAAGAAATATCTCTCTTTGTGATTATGGCGTTTCTATCAAAGCTTCTGTTTACACTGCTAATGCAATAATACAGTAATTATGTTTCTGCTAGCTATTAGATAACCATGATTCTGTTTTCTGTAACACTATAATGACGCTGGAAATGCTGAAATATCTTGACTCTCTCAAATCCCTGAGTGATCAGCCACTGATGTCTGAGAAGCAGAGGTACAATCCATTTGTAAAATAAGTTCTCTATTCTAATGTGACGAGTAAAAAACAAATTACCAAATTACAGCTTGGTCAATGAGTTTCATCTCAGGATTAGTGTTTTAAATTTTTTTTGTGTTTTTCAGATCAGTATTTTTTTTTTAAGGCATTGTACATCCAGTGTGAGCTTAGTCCTCCTTGTTGTATTACACTGACAGTCTCACTGTAATATTTGCCATAATTCCTCTGAACAAAAGGCACACAAGAACTGTGCAATTAGTACAATTATTGGACAAATGATCCCCTGCAGAGTGATCTCACTGATGCTCATGGCTCTCTGCTGTCTACTTATGAGAAGGACAGCAGTAGTCATCCACAGACGTCAGTGTCTGGGCGTCAGCGGCTCCATCTCTATCGCCAGATCACGAGGCTGCGAACCTTTGCTTAACTCCACCACCCGCGGGACCACCGTGGACCAGCGGTCTGGAGAGAGATAAAAAGAAGAAGGATTTTCTTTTATCTGTATGAATGAATTACAGTGAATATGTTCTTATTTGTCCATGAATTAATTCATGAGAACAAAGTGAGAATCTCACCTCTCCTCAAGACTCTAACGCTCTGTTGCAACCCGTTGAGTTGGCAGGTCTCATTCTTGCCTGGATCCTCGTTGATAATCGCCAGGTTTTGATTCCAGTGGCACCAGTTCACCTCGTCCACTCTGATGTAACAAGACACGAAAAATTTGACAGTTTTCTTTGAAGTGGCGTTTGTGCCCTGTGTGAGTGACTGTGATTATGAATCATGAAAAATACCTGAAGCACCAGCGTCGGTCGGGCGTTCCATCCAAGTTCTTCCCCACAGTCACCATCTCCCCAGCTCGGAAAGACTTGCGGAGGCAGACTGGGAAAGAGCGCTCAATGTCCAAAATGGTTGTTGCCCACTGTGAGCATATATTGTATTAACATGTTAAATGATCGCCACTCAAATAACAAAATGATATCTCTTTACCCATATCCCAAGTATAAAATAATGACTTACAAACATCTCTGAATGGATTGCCATGACATTTTATACAGATATCAAAGGTGTCTAGAGAATAAATCAGGAGTTGCTAAACTTTTCTTCTGGCGCCACAATGATGTTGATATATGTACTTCTAAATAAATCGCCTAAGCAAGCTTTCATTGGGTTGATATGGAAATGGGTACAAACATTCGTGTAGCCCACAGGATGATAAACTTCAATGATTCCTGAGCGTTTTATACACTATCTGATCAAAAACTTTTGTCAAATACTTTGTTTATAACCAATTTTAAAAAAAAAAAAAAAAAAACAACTCCCATCAGCCTCAGCTATACTTTGTATCTGATGCTAGATGGGAAATGTTAGCATGCTAACTAAAATGGTTAGTAATAAATTTTACTTAAAGTGACCCTAAGAGCTGCTTGGCCAAAATATATTTTTTTTTAACTGTACAAAAAAATCATGTCAAAACTAAACAAAAACTATCTGCAAAGCCAGTCACCACAACAGCTAGCAGGACATTATGTTTTCTTAACTTGCTAGAACTGGTCCTTTAAAGCTTTAAAGATTCTTTTTTTATTAAAACAGTCTTACGCAATCAACTACTTCCAGTTTACCTGAAGCTTCCAGATCTTCTTGCTCTCTTTGGACACCTGTCCCACCGTCTCCCCCATCAAAGCGATCAACATGTTGAGCAGCAGCACAAAGGTAAGGATGATGTAGGTAACCAAAAGGATGAGGAAGACGGCAGGATACTGTGCACTGTGGATCATGTCCAGTTCTCCCATCCCAATGGTCAGCTTGAAGAGGTCCAGCAGGAATGTACTGAAGGTGTCTGGGTCTCTACATTTGGGGTAGGTGGGACATTCCCCGCCACAGTCTGAGCCCTGTGGAGGACACACTGTCAGCAGGGACACCAGGGCTGTGGGGTGGAAACAGAGGAAGTTGGTTTACATGTTTGTGAGCACCGAAAGGAAATGTTCAATATTTTTATATCCTTGCAAAAAGTTAGATGAGGAGAATAAAAAAAACTCTTATGTCAGCTGTTAAATATGAAGCAACAGGGTCGGGACAGTTATAGCAAATACCAACTGGAAGCAAAGAGAAATAGTGAGGCATGACAATAATAATAAAACCACAACTCAACAATTTTACACTCTATTGTTTGTAATGCAACACAAAAAAAAACATAAGTAGTAAGTTGATTTGAAAGCACTAGTGGGAAAATTTTACTTCACCTTTGGACAGACCAAGCTAGGAGCCAGAGTACAGTTAGCTTAGCAAAGCACACAGACTGGAAACAGTAAGACATTTGGCTGAGCATAAAAACTAAAAAAAATGGTTATATACTCTGTTAGCTTATGGTCACATTTAGACAGTTAGGTAACCTTGGCATAAAGACTGGAATAGGGAGTGTTAGCTTCAAGTTAACATTTAGATAACTAAGGTAGCTTAGCATAAAATTGTAAGTAGTTGAAAAAAGCCCCTCCCTTTTAGCCTAAGGGTCACTATTAAACAGTTAGCTTAGCTTACCATAAAAATGAAAAGAGGAGGAAAACATCCTGTTGGCTTTTGGTTCAGGGTTAAATGGTTAGCTTACTTTAGTATAAAAACTGGGGCAGGTGGGAAACACAAGGCTTTATGCTAAGCTAGGCATTTTTTGGCTGTAGCTTTATTTATTTTCATGGGTATTTTTTAAGAGTGTGATCAATAACTCAAAATAATCCTCTTGACAAAAAAGCAAATTGGTGTAGGTCTTTTTCCAAAATGTAAAATGTAAAGTAATGTTGATGCTGATGTACACCTGTACAGTTAGGTGACCCGAACAACGTACCTGATGCATATCCAATCATGAAGAGCACGTACACCAGCAGAAATCTGAAAAGGTCTTTGAAAAGAATCTGAGAACAGAAAAATAAAAAAGAGCGTTAAGACTCATGGATGCTGATGTTCCGGGTTAATTCAGTTTCTGTTAATTTTATTCATTTTCTAACCTTCTGTATCATGATGCTGTAGGTGCCAGTGAGCTTCAGGCCTCTGGTGAAGTAAAGAGTGTTCATCCAGCCCAAGACAAGTGCAAAGACCATCACAGACACATAAGCCTCAATGCCAGACAGGTAGAGAGCAGCGGTGACCACAATCAGTACAGAGTAGATGAAGCTAGGGAGGACAGAGAACAGATTTGTCAAGAAAAAACAGTGCCAAAGCCGGAGTCTGTGATGCTCAAGTGGTGATAAATGAAGGCAGTGAGATGTGATTGCTGGCATTTAGCATTTTAAAAAGAGTGTGGATATCACAGCCATGTTGCTAATGATCTAAATCAACAGGGTTCAGAAAGATGCTCGACATTCTCTGCTCTTTGTTTGTATCATGGGCTTAATTAAAGATGTAAACTATAAAAACATGCCAGAGAGGAGGCTGAGAAATTAATTAGATGACTCAATTAAGAGGATGCAAAATTTGCCTCGGGTAAAAGTCAGCATGAGCTAAGGCAAAGGTGAGGAAGAGGGGGAACAAGGACAGAGGATGGAGACTTACTACAGCAGTTGAAAGGATCCATCAATAAATAAAGACTTCACCCCGGGGCACTTCTTCAAGAAAAGATCCTTTATCTGCAAAGAGTCGCAGAAACATTTCCATAATGACAACAAACACTGTTGTTACAGGTCTGAGTTTGATGCGAGAGACTGGTAGACAGCAGAAAGCAAGCAATGATCAAACCATAAAAAAGCATCAAAGCATGTTGACTCACGTTGGTGAGGAAGAAGAAGATACCTGACGCCAAGGTGACAATCTCCCCCACCATACGAAGGTAGTCAGAGGATGTCGTGTAAGGATACGGAGGCTAAGAGGAAGGAAAACGAGAATTATCAGCAACATTTATTTAATTTTCATTCAACTCAGTCTGCTGTCTTCTGCTGTGAGAGTTTCATGGCAAAGATTGTCAATCCATATTTATGCCCAATGAGAATAAAGCTTGAGCCAAGAGCCGATTAGCTTTGCTTAGCACGTCTAATGAAACCACAACCTTTACATATGGGTTTCAGTAAAACGATAAGAAACACTAAGTGATAATGTATTGTATTTGGATTTCTTAAACTCTTGACAGAGCCAGTTCAGCTATTTCCCCTGCTTCTGGTCTTTGTGCTAAACTAAGCTAACCATCTGCCGACTACAGTTTATGATTGGCTCACAGATATGAGGGTAGTATCAGTCTTCAAACTACTTTCTGCCAGAAAAAAAAAATCTAACCAGCATATTTTATTTAAATTTTTACTTTGATACTGAGTAGTGAATGGTCACTTGATGCAAAATTGGAAATGCAAATGTTTTGGTTTATGACTCAGAAACATTTCATGTGCAAATGGTATTGAGCTATAAATTGTACAACATGTGTCCTATACAAAAAACCCTGAACATATACATTAAAAACTGCAACAAATTTAATACCTGCTATGGTAAAAACAAAAAAATAATTACATAATTTCCTGAAAATTGATTTGCATAGAAATGTTTCACAGTTTCACATCCTGAATCCTTGATCAGTTCCTGTGTAATCTTGCCCACTCAGTGAAACCTCCCACATTTTCAGTTGTTTCTCACCCACCTTTCCCTGTGTTGGGTGGTAATAGGCCACCAGGGTGAAGATGATCATGGTGATGAGGTAGGAAACCACGCTGATGTAAAAAGTGACAGCAGCAAATTTCTGCCATTTGGCCCTCAGCAGCTCGTTGATGGGCTCCACCGCCAGCATCTCATGGCGGTTCTAACAACAGAAAACATCAAATATAACAAAGAAGCCTCACAAACACTTTGGTGTTTGATGCACCCACAAACATTTTTATCACTTTTGGTGTTTGTTTTGATACTCTTATCTTGAGAGAAACAATATTTTTGTTTTGCAGAGTTTCAATGACAAATACACTTTATAAAGACAATATCCTTATTTACCTCATTGCGACTGTTGTAGACGAGGATTTCCAGCACTGACGGCTCCTCTCCACATGTATCCAGCGAAGACAGATCATACAGGGAAGAGTACACCGGCCCATA
>JAPZDY010000022.1:19530672-19558769 GCA_029783645.1 Ctenochaetus hawaiiensis | reverse complement strand
CATGACTTTTTTTGTTAACCTGAGTCCAGTGTTGACTTAAGAGAATAAAATTGTTCTGGTGTCCCTTCCACTAAGGGTCAAGTTCATCAGTATCTTTGTCTCGTCTGTGTCACTACTCGCTCTTTTAATCCATCCACAGGTCGAGTCAGCATTACATAAAGATCATGTTATCAGCCAGTGGCAAGGGCAGATATCTGAGAAGAAGCAGGTGAGACATTCATCACAGCTGTCAGACAAAACAGTTCAGCTTCTGTTCTTTCAAGTGTTTTGATAACCATCAAAGACAAGAATTGTTTTTTGCCTTTAGGTACTTTGTCACATTAGAATTAGCCTACATAATCATTTTATTTAAACCAAATTGTGGAGAATTGCCTTGTAATCTAAGGTATCACCTTTGTCAAGCAAGTAATGACACAAGAGACCTGCAAGTCATTTAACTTTGTCATTAGTCTTTTAGGTGACAAATTATTTATTGATATTTAACAAATCAATTTTTAATTAAACTGTGCTCTTGTTATCTGTGAGCAGAGTATCAAGTCTGAAATCTAAACAGTGCAATCCCTTTAACATGTTACATAATTAAGAAAGTTTGGACATCTACTGTAAGTGACCCATCTTTCCAAACACACAGCAAGACGTGGCAGAGCAGGAAGAGAAGAGACGTTTTGAAAATGAGTACGAGAGGACTCGAAAGGAGGCACTGGAGAGGATGAAGCAAGCTGAGAGGAAAAAGATCAAAGAGGAGCAAACGAGAGCGGAGGAACTTCGCAAACAGATGGAGGAACTCAAGCTGAGGGAAGAGGAGGTATTTACAACTTGGACAATTAACTTTTTCTGTTAAATAAAAATGCAGATGTGTTTTTAATCATTTTTTCTCTCTCAGGCAACTCGTCTGAAGAAGGAACAGGAGGCTCTGCTGGTCAAGCAGTGGGAGCTCGAGAAGATAGAGGAGGAAAGGAAAGAAGCGGAGAAAAGGAGAAAGAAGTCTGAGATGGGGTAAGGGCAGCTCTTTCTGCAGATAACTGATCAGATTTGAGATGATACCTCTCAATGGTGAGGCACGTTGCTCACTGGATTTTTGTTGCACCAGGCGTTTCTTGATTCGGCAATATCGTGCTCAGCTGAAGCGGAGAGCTCAGCAAGTGCAGGAGGAACTGGTTAGTCTTCTTCACCCCTCTTTTATGAGAATATTTTTCTAGACGTAATCCAACGTGTTTTCCACACTTACCTTGAATTCTCTTGTGCTCACCAGGAGTCCGACCGTAAAATATTGGCTGCCTTGCTGGAGGGAGAGCAGGAGGACAGGAGGATGGAGACTGTACGGAGGGAAAGGGCCATTGCTGACGCTGCCTGGATGAAACGTGTGATTGAAGAGCAGCTTCAGTTGGAGAGGGAGAGGGAGGCTGAGTTTGACATCCTACACAGGTGAGCACCAAGACTAAGTGAGCTCTGACTCTGCTGGGAGGGATTTCTGCTCCTCCTCACATACAAAACAATGTATCTCGTCCACTTTAGAGAAGAAGCCCAACGTGTGTGGGAGAAACGAGAAGCACAGTGGGAGAAGGAGAAAAGAGCCAGAGAACGGCTTATGCAAGAGGTGAATTGATTTTAAATAGAAAAACTTTATGTGAGCTAAATCTAAGAAATGTGACAACTACACAACAGCCCTCCTTTCTTCTACTTGGAAAGGTGCTTGCAGGCAGACAGCAGCAGCTGGAGCTAAAGATGCAGAACAACCGCGAGGCTCAGGAAGAGTCCCTGAGGAGACGAGAGGAGCTGATCCAGGAGCTGGAGCTTGAGAGGGAGATCAGACGCCAGGAGAGAGAGCAGGAAGAGGGCCGCAGGACAGCACGCATGCAGGAGCTGAACGCTCAGGTTAGCACACATTTATTTGTGTATGTTTTCATAGCACCTTCTCAGCAAAGCAAAGTTTATTATTTGGACTTAGAGACACCCAGTTACAGTCTCTAATTAACAGCTCACTTATGTACATTTGAGACCTAAAGTTGTTTGTGTACTGCAGGTGGAGGAGCAGCGGCAAAGGCAGTGGGAGGAGCAGTGCACAATAGAGCAGGAGGAGGAGGAGGACAGGGAGGCTCTTCAAATCCAGGAGGAGGACCTGAGGCAGGAGATGCAGAGGATGGCCAAGAGTGGGTACCAAGAGAAGGTAAAAGATGAAAGTCAAGCTGCAGGAAACTGATGATCCCAATCATTCCTATTCCTAGTGACAAAAATACTCTTTAATAACACATAAAATGCTTAAAATGTCTCTCTTTTAGATTCACAGCAGACCTCGATCAGCCTGGACATGAGCAGCCTGCAAGTCTGACACCAAAACAGATCTGTGAGATATGTATGTTTTTCTACATGTCGTTAGCTTTATTGGATAGTGTCACATTTTTCCAAGTGTGTCTTATTACAGTTACATACTTCTATGTAAATTATAACTGTTATGGGGTCACTATATTTGTTTCTCCAGTCCCCCACTGGACATGAAGACAACCGTTCCTAACATAAATTCAAGCAGCTGATGGGGGACAAACTTTACAGTCATTATTCAGTGTTAAGATGCAAAGATGCATTTTAAAGTTAATCAAATCAAGTAACAAACCTTTTTTTTAAAGGTTGAGAAACACAAGGAGAGTTTGCAAGATTCTCTGGCGGATGCCAACTTGATGTGAATAACTGTGACTTTAAAATGCTTCTCTGCACATTACTGAGGACTGTATTTTATTCCGTATCTCTCACTTGTAATCCTGTTGCATGGGGATCTTTTCACAACCGGTACATGGAATATGAACAGTTTTATCAACCAGTACCTCTTTAAATGTATATGAGGACAGGTGAGTCTTGTTTTGAGATACATTTTTTAAAAAAGAGCCTGTCCTCTTCATTACTTTAAAAGATTGAAGAATCCATGTAGGTTTTAAAGCCAAAAACTGTGCCATCTGTTGATGTTAATAAGTTACTGTTGGTTGTTTGCATATGTAGAAAAGAACTGATGGATTTTTGCACTTTTAGAGCTGTATATTTTCTATCCTGAAAATTTTTAGACTGTTTTAAATAAAACTAATAAAACAAATCAGCTCATTTTTTTGCACTGAAAAATCAAAAAGTTAAAACATGATCAACACAAAGTCTGACAGACGACAACAGTTTATATTTATAAATTAAGTTTATTTAGAAAATAATTATTTTTCCGAATTGCAACTTAACAGCTGCATCACATACATCCCTGCACTCCATTCAAGTACAGAGAGGGACTTTACCTTAATCAGATTTCAAAATTACAATGAAGTCCGAAACACTTGGTGAGGATGAACGATGGGTTGCACAATTATACAGGAAACATCCAGAGTTTTATCCCATATGTTGCACATTAAATACAAAACTAGCAGCAATGGAACGGAGCACAAAACACATGGATGTACAAACAATATGGCTGTTAGCTCTGAATGACCTCACCAACACTGCAATGGCACACAGGACCATAAAATACAATGCAGTGTGGAGACTGTTAGAAAACAACAAATTACTTTAACTTAATACAACAACATGTCGTTGCTGGTGAAGAATAAAACTCAGCCCCTGAACAAGTGTTATTTGCATTCACTGACTTGACAGATGAGCATACATAAATAGCTGCAATAACTGTGCTGCAGACTGGATTACACTTGGACAAGGGACAAACCATATAAATAGCTTTTTTTGATTCCAACAGACTTCAGCATCGCAGAGCTACATAGTGTGCATAAATGAGACATTTAATGGTTAATTTGTCTTTTGGAGATCAAACTACATAATGACATTGCTTGCACAGTGCAATGGATGAGAGGAAGCTCCTTTAGCTACATTAGTGTTAGCAATAGCATTCAGTGACAGGGGATACATGACTCATTTATGGCTTTTCAGCATCCATGTCTGTCTTTGGACTGATAACATTAACCAATATCACTGTGTTGATTCACTGATCTGTGCTTAACTGTTTTCCTCAATAAAATACTTACATTAGGAGTTGATAAAAGAACTGAAGGATATTTTTACTCTGATTGCTAAAGAGTAATATTAGAAATCATTAGTGTTCCCAGGCCTGCTAGCTGCACAGACATGATCTGTTACTTTTTAATTTTACCTCATAAGAAATTGTGCTCTAACAGCAGCTCAGAATCCTCAACTAAAGCTGCTGACTTCATCCCTTAACACCCAGATTTTGTCCAGAGTTAGCTTTAAATATTGTCAATATTCATTCATAAATTAAAAAAAACAATGCATGCATATACCACAAATACAAAAAACAACAAAATTATTAAAAATATGTATAAGAACCAAACTGAGATGCTGACGGCTTTGCAGCCCAGTAAGTGCTGTTAGTTAGTGTTCTCCTTTGTGGTGATGGTGACGAGCTGCTTGGCCGCCTTGGCAATGTCATAAGCACATTGGATGACCTGCTGGGTGACCAGCTGCATGTCCGGTCCCGGGCAGCCCTCCGAAGGCACCGCCTTCCTGCACTCACTCTGAAGCCGGTACGCACTGGAGGTCAGCAAGCGCAGAGAGCCTCTCACAGTCTCTGAGCGCGGCTTCTGCAGAGGATCAAGGTTAAAATATATTCCTATAATGTAAGTTTTCATCTTAAAATGAACAGATTTGTGCAAAGAGAGGCTCATTGACCTCTAAGGGGATAATGACACGTTCTTCCAAGGAAATAAAACAAACACCCAAGCTTGTTTCCATACCTTAGGAAAGAGGGCAGCCATTTCTGTTACAGCCACATGTATTCTTTCTGAGCAGGGTATGAAGCTGTGAGGAGGAGAGATATGCTGATGAGTTTAACATAGAGATGTCACATTTATAGTATTTGTTGAAAACTGATAAAATATCAGCCAAAATCTCTAACACGCCAGTCAATTTACAGATGGAGGTGCAATATAGTGCTCACAACACAACATGCACTATGATGTTCTGCTTCTGCTTAACATGAACTAACTGAACGTGCTATTGAACAGACATTTTTAGAACTGTAAGTAAAAAACACTTTGATTCGGCATCACTTTTTTATGTTCTTAAAAATTTTGCCACACTGCAAAGACTAAATCAAGCTGAAAAATTTGTTACATCAAACACAGTCACCTGCATATATTTCAGCAGCAAGCCACTGCATTGATGTTAAGTAAATCATCCCCAGCAAGCTGAGGCAAATTCAGTCAGTGCAGAAATGAAGGCAAGTTAACACGGTTAGAAGCACATTAGATAAAAAGAGACAGCTTGTTAGCAGGTGAGAAAGAGGAAAAAAGACGAGGCAGAAACTGTGTGAGGGAGAGGAAAATGAAACTGTGCCTGGGAGGCAGGGACAGAGGCCAGAGTACCAGGAGGTGGGGTCAGGGGACCGGAGGCTGAGCGGCTGAAGGGGGGGCGGGGCCTTCTCGGCCCAGGGCACCAGAGTGCTGAAACATCCCAGGCTGTGCCTGAGCCGCCGCACGCCTTCACGCTCACATGGTCTGCTCTCGGGGGGGGGGGGGGGACGGGGGCACAGTGACACCAAAACAACATTATGACAGCAGAGCAGAATGGAAGTAGAATGAGCGGTAAGAGTGAAAATAACAGACAAAAAGGGGAACTGATAGGAGATAAAAACAACTATATTTAACAGAATCATGATGAACATAGGAGGAACTGAAAGCAAGAAAATGAAAGCAAAAAAAACAAAACGGATCGTAAACTGTTAAAAAATCCTCCTCTCTTTGGGTTCTGACCTGTCGTGTTTGTTCTCTTGAGCAGCTCGCAACAGCTCTTGGATATTCTTGGTGATCTGCTCGGTTTTGCGGATGACGTCCTCTGTGCTGGGAAGCGTGGGGTCTGACTCCATCTCCAGATCATCCAGCTCGGGGATAGAGCTGCCCTCCCCCAGCCAGCCACTGCTCCTCAGCCTCCCTCTCCTGCTCAAACTGCAGAGAGAAATTCAGGAGAAAATCAGCCTGCATTAGTTTGACTCTAAAAGCAAAACAGCACATTATTTCACTTGAAAAAAAAATGTTTTTTATGAGTTAGAAAATGTGTGCTATTGTCTTTCACTCATCAATTAGCAGAAACCATCACTCTTGATGATGCTCTTACCCCAGATCATCCATCTCAGAGTCATTGAAAGTGTTGTCATAGTCACTTTCCGGCATGCTGCTTTGCTTCTCTAACTTCGAGGCCTAAAAGGAAAAGAGAGGGCAGAAAAACAACTGATAACGTGTCTCATTCAAAACCTCTAATGTCAGACAATACAAACCAGAAACATCTGTGATGAAATCAACAGCTTTGATGCTACATGTTGAACTCGACAAAGAACAAACACATATATTGTAAATGAGGCCCTTTTTGTTTGCTGTGTGTCAAACTGGAGTCTTAACAAGCGAAAATGTTGCAGACGACTCTAAACGAAACAGACAAGTAAAGCTGTTAAGCATGAGCTTATAATCAGTTCAAAGCATTTGATGTACTTGCAAGACGAGCAGGGCAGATTATGCAGAATACAGATAGTTAATTCACATCAGTAAGACCTAATCATTAATCCTGACTTGATCATTTGATTTACTGATCAGCATCGAATGTGAGAATCCTGCAGGTAAATCTGTTTCAAATCATTTGAACTTCTGAAGTTAGGATAAATTCATGAATGACAAACAAAAAAGCCAGAACTCATAACCAGCAACACATGGCTAAAAGCATTACATCAGAACCATGACACACAAGCTTTCCTCATTCTCCAGACTGAAGGGAAGTAGACCCCAGAGGCTCGTTGTTGAGGAAGGGAAGTCAAGGCTCAAATGAGTTCATAAATCAAAGTGAATAACACGATACACAACTAGTGAGTGTATCACACAAAACAGGAATGCCTCGTCTTTCACACCAGACAGGATTTACTGTGATTTAAGATGCTCCCTGTGGTTTAAATTTATGCAGATTCACTATCAGGCGAGAAACAGGAAGCCGAGAAAACAAGTGCTCTCGAGCTACACAGGATCTATTGTTCAACATGTTCGTATTCCTTCAGTCTTATAAACAAAATCCTCTTCTAGTATGCTGTACAAAATGCTGCCTGCATAAGGAAATGTGGTTTGCATGAACATCTTAGATACATTTTTGTCCTTCTTTTTACAAGATAATAAATCTTCATAGACTATAAATAACTGTTGGTGTGTTACTGGAGGAAGTGAGAGCATGCTGTTCGAAGCTCACTGCAAAAATGGCCAAGCATTTGTTAGAGGCAGGGTAAGAAGGACTTCTCTTGATCATCAGAGCATTTGAAATGAAACACAGGGTGAGTTACAAAGGTATGAGACGTTTAAAAACTAATGCACAAAATACTCAATTTGTTTCTCTTCTTTTTCACAGACGAGTTCCTGTTTCATAAAAATACAATCAAACTTGTTCCACTTCAGATGCCTCACACGTCTCTGGAGCGCAGAAAAAATCGTTAAAAATGAAATTAGAAGAGCTGAGACTGATATGATCTAGTAATTCATCGAGTATCATATTCTGACTTAATTCACTTATGTAATGTCAGACTGACGTACCAATCCAGGTTCTGTAGTCTCATGTGGCCATGCAAAATAAACAGCTGTTTTGAGACCATAGCCAAATTGTTGTAGCACTTAATAATAAATAATTAGTATTTTAACAGTTCTACAAATATATCCTTTGGTCCCAATGCCTTTTTTTGTCTTTTGGAGTTCTACAAGTCAACAGTTAAGGAGTTTGTGCTGGACTATAAATTTACCAAAACATAACATGAAACTGTGTGCAGCTGAGTGAGCTAGATACACTTTGCTGACTCAAAATGTCCTCAGCTTGGAGGTATTTTAGTCTCCAAATACAGAAAAGCAAGAAAGCAACTTGTAATATGCGTGTAAATTCCACATTCACGGGGGCTGGAAGTTGTGCTGCATCACATCTGCATCAGCAGATATCCAGAATCAGATGTCGTAATTGGATCAGAACTGAAAAAAAGTAAACTTTGCGTCTCTAAAAAATAGCAAACACTTAATCACAAGCACAACTTTCTGCTCAACATCAGTTGGCAGGAAGCGGTTCTGCCTTTTATAAAACCACAATTCTCCGTGCTTCGGCCACGCTGTGATGATGATGCTGATGCTGATGAAGGCAAGTATCTTGTGGCAAGGGCAGCTGGTGGAGGGGTGGCTCATGCAGCAGGGCAGATAAAGGCAGCATATGGAGGACAGAGAGAAGTGAGGGTGGGTGAGGAGGTCAAAATGGTAGAGGGGTCCAAAAGGTTATGCTGCATCCCTCTAGATGAGGGCGGAGTGAGGATGTACTTAACCTTTTGAGCACTTTCGTCCTTCGACCAAGACAGGGTGGATGGAAATGAGGGGAGGGATGAGGAGGTGGTCACAAAAGCGCCCCTTTCCGTCTAAAGACAGGGTTCAAATCACATTTTAAGGACATAGACTGCTTGTGAGAAATGAGAAATGTTTTTACAACTGAAAAAGTGAGATGAATTGTCCCATAAGTCTCTTCAAGTCAGCAGCGGCTTGATGAGACACTGTATGTTGAGAATAAAGTTGATGGAAAACTGTATCTGTGCAGTAATCATGAGCGTTAAGTTCAGGATTATAAAAATTCTATTGCCTAAGAGGGTTGTGCTCAAGATAAATCAATGCTATGCAGACAACTTAAAAGACCTTGGTTGTGTTTTACAGATCGTCCTCCTACATTTATTCCCTGAGCTTACAACCATTTCCTCTCTGAGCTCAGCGTCCAGGAAAAGAAAACATGACGGGAGAGCTGGGGAGGTAATCCATCGAGAGAAAATTACCAGAAAACTATGATTCACATGCTCAAACTTAACTGCACAAAAATCTTACTTCAGTCAAAGAGAGAATTAAAATAGGAGAGAAGATTGTGAGTTTGTGAAATTATCATGCATTACAAAAACACAGATTATTTGTATGGTAGTTTTAATGCTTCATCAACAGAAAACACAGTACAAACCTTCAGAGTTTATCAGAAAAACAGCATCTCCTTAAGTGTACAAACAAGCAGCACTCCAGTAAACAACAGATATATGCAGGAGAATGGTTTTGAATATGTATTTGGACAAGATGAGATGTGACTGGCTGTGTTTCAACGCATGACATTGAGCTTTTTGATGACTCGGTCTTTGATATTTCAAAAGAACTGACTAGTCGCAAATGAGAGAGGAAAAAAAAAAAACGTTTTTGACGTTTTCATAGAAAGGTTTGCAGACAGGGTGAAGACATGAGGGAAAGTCGTGGAAACAAGGCAGTGGAGAGGAAATGGCAAAGGAGAGCAGGGAACAGGTCTTACTTACATGAGGTGGGAAGGGTTGCAGGGTGGGGATACCCTCCTCTGGGTAGGGAGTTTCCCCTTTAGGGAGATAGGGCTTCAGGCCCGAGCCGGTCTCATACATAGACATGGGCCGACTGGCCCGCGCAGACTGCCGGCGTTTCAGGGCTGAGGGGCTGGAGGGGTCGGGGTAGTCTGAACCGCTGGGGATCTGATAGATATTGGTTGTGACCTGCCGCCTGAGAGAGGTGTTCTCGCTTTGCAGAGAGTGCAGCTGGAAGAGACGGTCAGCAACACACTAAGAGGTGCTGTCAGCAAAGCAAGCTTTGTTCTCTGTTCTGACCCAGTCTGTCCTTACAGCATATCAGCTATTATTGCTCCTGAGGATATTCATATATTTACTCTGACACTCCACTACTGTAAGCATGCCTTAAGTGGTTTAGTTCTGCCAAGGTTTCATTTGGCAAGACTTAAATACATCTTTATGATTATTTTATCGTAAAACTTGAGAATCTACCTTTTAATCTTGTGTATTCCCATTAAAAAGTAACTTTAGTTAATATTTGGATATTGCTCTCAAAAAATAGAAGCCAGACAACCAAATTTCTGGTACGTGGCTAATGTACAAACCCTGAGACTTTTCAATGATAATGATCTAAAGAATGACAGGAAACATTTTCCTCTGACTATCAAGTTCTCCTTCAATATCCATCAAGTTTTTCATCACTGTGACTTAAGCACCTAAAATCATAGGATTAACATAAAATTTGCCTTTAACAGGAATTTCTCTTGGACTGAAAATTGCAAAGCAAGTGATAAGCAAGCAAAAGACCATTGCATAGGTAAGCAACACAGGTGCAGTTATAAGATGTAGCCACAGTACAGACAGACTGACTCAAGCTTCATGAGAGGATAAGAGGCGTCCAAGAACAAACAAAATCAAGAGGATTTTGTTAGGAAATTGTGTGAGGGAAAAAAAAGCTTTAATTCCTGCAACTACTTGCATTTAGTGCAAAGTATATTGTAGGTCTCGTGAACTGGTTAGAATAAGGAGTAGTATGTATGGTTTAGTTACTAATCTCTGACATAATGACTGATTGATAATGTTTGTTAGAGGCTCATTCCAATTAAAGTTGAAAGGAAACTAAATAAGAATCTGATGCACACGTCCTGTCACTACGTGTCATCACTAATGTCCCGTTCTCTTCTCCATAACATCTTTGTCTGAATGTGATTTTCTTTTGGAATCTGTTTAAGAACAAGCTAACACAACACCAAATCACATCATCAGAACAATACAGTACACTACAGTGCTGTACGTCTACTGCAGGGGATCACAGTGAGCTTGTGGGTGCAACTGAGAGTTGCACAAACATAATTAAGGACAAATGATCTAAAGCAGACAAATTTTAAAAAAGTAATAACAATAGAAAAAAAACCCTTTAAAGCTTGAAGTTTGGGTTTAACAAGATTGCATTACATAAGCCCAGAATCTCAAACTGAACAGTGTAACGTCTGTAAATCAGCAGTTTGATATAACACAGTATCAGCATTCCAGGTTTGTATCAGCTGCTTTCTAAGAAAACATGTCGAACTATAAACCCAAATGTACCAAAGAAAATCATCCAAACACAGTCTATGCAGTAAACACAGTAAACACAGTATATCTGATGAAGCAAGGCACACACATACAGTTTCAGTTAGTCACTATGTACTATAAAGGGATTAAAAAACCACTATCATGCTTTTTCTTTAAAACATGCTTGTTAGTAACATTAGACAGCATAACTTTAACTCTACTTTTTTTTAATACAAAAAGAGAAACTAAACTGTTTGTTTTTGTTATTAGGTAGTAAGTGAGGGTTTCTTCTTCTCAAATCCAGAAAACAAACCAACAAAAACATCAGAAATCTCCAGTTTACATTTAAGCTTTTGAATGGAACATGCTGGCCAAAACAGAGGGTGGACCAGCAGGGTGTCGCAGCAGCCTTATCATTCCTATTCAGAGAGCTCGGCCCTCATTACAACCCACAGGCTGGGCATCCACACCAGAGAGAGCGAGAGAGCGATCGCACTGCTGACCACTGTGGCCCCCCCTCGTTCCGGCCCCCGGTGTTAGTGATCTTATTGTTGCAGCGAGGCGGATACCTTTTTCTGCATCAGCCTCAGCTCGTCGCTCAGGTTGCTGTTGGCTTTCATGAGATGCTGGATCTTGGCCTCAGAGGCAGAGAGCGCATTTTTCACCTCCATGTATTCTTGCATAGTAATGGGGCCATCTGAGAGGTCAGAGTCCAGGCTCTGTTGGAGAGAGGGGTGAACAAGGTTAAAGAATCCAGAGAGAGGAACGGTGTCTTTCAGAGTTTTTATTTGTGACAGCGATCCCACAATACCTTGGTCCGATCTCCTTTACTGGAGGGGAGCTCCTGATCTGTATCCTCATCAGACGCCACACTGTCGTAGTCAGGCTGGTCATTGTCCTGGCTATCGCTACAATGCCTGACAGCCACACTCTTCAGGATAAACTCAACATTGTCTGGAATGAAGGGACACAGAATGGAAACAATACTGTACATCTGTGCTTCACGTCATATTCAGTGAGATTTTGGAATGAAGTGAAAATAAGATGCTGACCTTTGGGACTGGTTACTGAATTCCCTAGTTGTCTGCGCTTCGCATCACTTAATATGTCAATTACAAGAGTTGCAAATTCATGTGCATTAAATCTTGCAAGCTTCTGTCTCCCCTAAACCAGAAGAACAAAGTCACATCAGTGTCAAAGTAAATATACACAACAGGATGATGTAAAGCTTTTACATTGGGATTCTGTCAAGGGGACTTGCCTGGTTTCGTGTTGATGAATACTCGGGATTCACAGGAAGGAAAGGCACCACAGTCGTTTCTGTCACCAAGGTGCTGTGATTCTGTGTAGCTAACCACACTGCAAATAATAAAACAACAATGAGCTTAATATTGTGGGAAATATATGCATACATGGTAGTTTTAAAAAATTTTTCTTTGTGTTTTGGCCTTTTGTCCACACACAAACTCAGTTTCATGTCTCTAAAAATACAGAATTTTTCAAAATTCCAGCCAGGGTGAAGATAATCAGAAATTCTGTTTGCAGGTATCAGCACTGCTAGCCTTGCTTGCAGGACTCTTGTCATGTTCACAAATTAATAAACAGATTCGCTTTTTTAATTTATTAAGGAACAGTACTATAAAGTGCTTTAGTAGTCACTACATAATCCAACATTCCCTTGGTCAGAGAACCAGTCGGAGCTCTACTAATAACAGTTTTTTTTTCAAACTTGCAAATATGGCTTTAGGGCTCATGTTGTATACCTGCCTCACGGTTTGGCATGCTCCTGACAGCACCTCAGCTATGTTTTTGGATTCATACTGAATGTAAAATGATTTAAAACAGGGCTCGTCTTGACAGGTCTTGTGAGAACAAGGGAGGGAAAAACTTGATTTAAAAATACATAAATGTATGTATTAACGGTGTCTCAGCAGTGCAAGTAACACTAGTGAAGGTCTGAAAGTGTCAAAGTTGAACTGGATTTTTTTTACTTTACCTGCATCAGTCTCACGTCTATCCACTTCATCATATACATCCATGGCCAGTTCCTCAAATAAATGATTACTGAGCTGCATGAAAATTAGGAAAATTAGTAAAAAATACAATTTTTTTACAGTCGTGATTTATATAAATGGAAGATTAAAAGAGAAAAATATTGTACAGCACTCTGTAAAAATACTTACAGACTGCAGTTTCTTCTTTGCTGCCTTGGCAAGTTCTGATAAATCTAAACTGCTGCAAACAGACAAAAAAAACTTTCATTATCATCTGCTGGTCAGTCATCAGGCAAACATCAACTTTATTCTCAAAAGTACTTACATGTTCCTTATCCATCAAATGAGAGCAAGAAAAAAGATCAAATATATCATTTTGGGAGAAAAAGCATAAGGGTTGTTCTACAGTGTATCTTCTGCTTGCTTGCAATTAGGGTTGGAAGTAGGGGTTGTTTGGAATTTTAATTATTTGCAGCAATTACAGAGTTTTTTTAGGGTATGTCTACTTCTTCACTGGGTCTGTTTCCTAAACACAGATAACAGATGCTTCAGCAGTTTCAACAGCGTGTTTGGACAGGCCTCACAACCGCCTCAATGCGCTCACTCTGTCGGCTGCAGTTAAACTCATTCACTTTGACAGACTTTAAATCAGAGGTAAATCACTTAAGTGTTGATTCACGCTTACCTGTCTGCCATCTGTGGAACAATGAAGTGCTGGCCAGTTTTATGATCTGAAAGAAACAATAAGAATGTTTAAAATGACCACCTAAGACATCATTAATGTGATCACTTTTTATTAGGCAGAATTGAGATCGAGCAAATAATCAGCATTCACAAAGCAAATCAGATTCTGCCATTTATTTGTTGGAGTGTCACACAGGTGAACTCTGTTGTAAATTAACGTGTAAGCAGGTTCTTAACTGCTTCTCAGTCACTCATGGAGGAGCCTCAAGTGTTAAGTTAAAACTATGTTACTCAACTAAGAGGTGCTGGCAATATTTAAAAACGTTAAGTTGATATTGTGTTAATAATATAGCACTTTTTAAATCATTTCTGTTTGTTTTCATTCAAACTTTGTCATGATAGGTGACAGTAATGCACCTGAACGCTGGATGCCAAATATTAATACAGTGTAAATGTCTTTTTTTCACTTTGGTAGAGTTACGGTTACATGCAGACAAAAAAGAGAAAAACACAAAATAAGTGAAAAATAAATTTGACTGATAGCGTTTGTTATATTCAAATTTTTGAATTTTGTTGAAAATTACCATTATTGTGTAGTTAAACTCTGATATGGTGACAGCCCTTATCCAACCACACATGCACATTTTCTTTCAATACATCTCTGTCTACTTACCTGGCTTCCTCCCACACAGGTAAAATGCCAATCGATCAGTTAGTTCATACTGAACCTCCACCAGTCTGTCTGCCAGCTCATGGTGGCCAGCTTCCCTACAAAAGCATTAGTTAAAAACACTTGGTCACACTCCAAGTGGTTAAAAACAGGCTTAAATATTTTGTTTTTGAACTATAAAAGATTATGAAGCATAGCTAACCTTGCATAGTCAATTGGCGTTTTGCCATTGCTGTCGGGGGCTCCAGGATCTGCCCCATACACAGTTAATAGTTCAGCCTGAGATACTTGTCCTGCCTTTGCAGCTACATGCAAGGGAGTGTTCCCTTTTTCCTGGAGGAGAGGTTGAGTAACATGACAAACCATGATGAGCTCAAATCAAGAGAAAAGTAATGGAAAAGATGGAAATTTTGTTGTTGTTTTTTAAATACAGCAGGTGAATCTTACAGGGTGAAAGAAATTTGCCTGTGCTCCCAGGGAAAGTAACCGCAAACAAGTCTCGAGATTCCCAGTGCGTACACTTGAGTGAAGTTGCTGAAAGAAAGAAAAACAAGATTGCTAAGAAATAGTTAAGCTTAAGAATGAAACTCTACAAAATCATGCTTTAATGTTGTCCTAACCTTGCTTAAGTCCTTGGCTGTTGAGCTGTCGTCCTCCCGGCAAGGCATGCGATGAACAAACGCCAGCATTTGATATTTGGCTCTTATAAACTCAGATTTGTTTGGACTTTTGGAATGGCAAGAAACATGGAGGTTCAAACAGAAAGAAAGAGGCAAAAAGTGTCAGTCGCACATGTCAAATCTGAAAAATTAAAATTTTTAATCTCGACTGAACAAAGAAGTACTCTGTCATTATTTTCAAACAATAATGACTCACTGCAGTTTGTCCTGAGGGTTGGCCTTGCGTTTTCCACTCATCACAGACGCAGGGTCCAAAAGCGAGTGCTCCCATATTGAATTTGCCCCATTGCTGTATAATGTTTGCACCATCTAGGGTGAAATGTAGAAGAAACCTGTACAATGTGCCCCATTGATTTAGACAGTAGAATGCTGACTGGCCGTTAAAAGTTCCCTTCCTGAACAAAAACTATCTATATATGTACAAAATCAATACAATCCAGCAGGATCTGATGTACAACTTCTGTCAACAGATTTATCATGAGGGAAGATAAAGGCCTGATGAGTTAAAAGCTGCAGTAATAAAGATAACGTGCAAGGATAACGGGATCTCAAGGTAATTCAGGTGAGACAATTCAGCCTCTGGGAGCTAAAACCACAAAAAAAGCTTCACAGCAAAACTGTAACGAGATGTAGCCTAACCCAAATAAATATATATACAACATTTTCCTTTATGGGGTTATTACCTGCAGCTGCGTGGGAGGCCATGGTGTGTGTGTCAGGTGGCGGACTTGTGAGCTGTGTCTGCCCAGACTTCGATGAACGCTGCAGCACTCATCGCAGATCAGAACACCCCTGTTCACCGAGGCCCAGCGAGGCTCTGGGAAGGAAGAGGAAGCATCAAAAGAGAAAATCATGACCAATGCAGATGAATCACAACTGATTAGTAACATCACTAAAGGAGCACCTGAAAGTACAATACTTTTAAAAAGGCTTGCAAAGGTTGAATGAAGCAGCAGCTTTCACAGGTTTGACTTGTTCTCACTTTATCTTTAGAAAAGCTGTGCCAGTTAGAAAGTAGGGATGCACATTATGGATTTTTTTGAGCCAGTACCGATAATTGATAATTGATCGCTGCTCATGGCAAATGCAGAAAAACATAGTCAGTCACTTTTACATTTTTTGCATTTGAAAAAGAAATTCAGTTAAAATCTGTAGTTCATGCTCAGCTGAGGTTGAGAAAGGCTCAGATTTGGTAAGCAAAGATGGATGATTTAATATTTTCATGTTGGCTCTTATCTAAGAAAAAAGATCACATTTAGACACAGAAAAAAAACAAATGGAATCTTTAAACATTCACTAATTTTCATCAAGCAAAATACATTTAAACAGAATAAAGTTGCCTGAGAATTCAGTTCAGTTAGAATGAAATGTTTTGTCATCATCTGTAAGACAGGCTAATCAGACATTACAGTGTATTCAATGTGCAATAAAAAAGGCTTTTATAAAAATTGAAAACATATGGCTACATAGACTGCAGATAAAACACAATGACACAAGGCACATAGTTGTTAGGTTACACAAAGAAATGGAAAAGGGGTCAGCTATGCTACTTTACCGCATGAGGTCATTAAAAGCAATCTGGCTACATATTACCAGCTCTAATTATTGGGTATAATTTCATTATATCAATAACACAGAATAATATAATTTTTCTCATTATCATCACAGATAATTATCATCTTAGATAATTATGTTGCATCCCTATTAGAAAGGTATCACAAGTCGTTCCCCCTCATTTAGTATTATTCAAATCACTGATATGTTTCTGGAGGCCTGAGCCTCCCACTTCTCTTTTTTCTCGGTGCTTCACTGACAGAACGGCAACTCTGTAACACTCCTGCTTATAGTGTCACAAACATTTAAGACAGGCCCTTGAAGGATAAGGCTGGCCGTATTATATCTATTAGTTATTAGTTAATAATAGTTAGTTAATAATAATAATACCCAGAACACCACTTAATGTTTTTAGTCATTAAAAGCCATTGAGAGCCACTGTTGTCCAAAAACTCTTAAAACCACATAGCAATACATGCAGATGTACTAGTCTAGCATTGTAGCTTATTTTGAGACAATACCACATACACTGTCCTGCTGCCAGAAACACTCAACAGAGAACCAAATGTATATTACTGCATGGCTGAAAATATTCGGTAAAAATCCACCATTTACTCCAGCTTGAGTAACATTGTTGGAAACTACCAAGGTCATACTGTTTCAGGTAATTATTTAGCCTTTTAAAATAATAAATGTTGAAGAACTGTACTTTGCTAGGATCAAATGGACACTGAGATCAAATGGCCCACAGACATAAAAGAAAATGCAGAAAGTCCTGAGAGACTGAAAAACATTGATGCTTTTGGTCTTTTTATGTTTTTTGAAAACAAGGAAAACAGAGAATTAAGTCAGTCTTATCCTTTATCTTCTCTGAGCTCAAAATACTGGTGGCATTATTTAGGCCAATAGAACATGAACTGCTACCTTAATGTAGTACACAAATATTACAGACTGTGAAATTCAGGTTAGACCATTAAGCCTTTAATTATCACAACATGCCTTAAACAGGCTTTCAGACCACATGCAGACACACACAATCTAACTACACGAGAGAGAAGAAAAGAAATCAAACCCCAGTGGGTAGTAACAAGAATATTCATTATAACCACTAGAGCCTTTTATGACCCACGTTTAAGGTAAAGCCAAACATTGTCTGAAAAGGAAGTGAAGACTAGCAGTTGCAGGATGAAGCACCTTAATCTTGTTGAGTAACACAGCAGCTTCCTCTTTCAAAGCAAATTAGAAAGTGACAAACACTATCAAGAGTTTTACTGCTGCAAATTCACAAACTGCATTGTGTAAGACATTAAGACACACAGTATCCGCTGTGACCAAAATAAAGATGATTACTTAAACTTAATCTATTGAGCATACTTCATCTTATACAAATGTCACAGAGTTGTGCGGCCTGCTGTTCATACCGAGACTCTTCTGACAGCAAACATCTCCAGACCAATATGACACTCTGGTAAACAGCTAACCAGATTGAGTGTCTGGCACTGTGACAGAGCAGACAGTGAAGACAGTAAGTGTCTCAGCAGCAGCTGAGGTGTAGGAGGAACAGCTGCAGGGGTTGCTGGTCAATTTCTGGTCCCTGGTTTTCACAGACTTCTCCTGACTCACTCTCCACCAAGACCTGGAAGATGGTGCTGACATGCCTGTTTTACCCTTTCCTCAACAACTGCTGCTAAATTTAATACGACGTCTTGAAACTCTAAAAATATTCACAGCCAACAACTGTTAACAGTTGTATGGAAGGGCAATCCAGGCCATCTGCTGTGGAGACCTGGCCAAGGGGTTTAACCAGCTTGATGACATGATGAGAGACAAGGTGCTAAAGCTTGGGTATTACTAAATATTTAGAATATTTGTTGTTGTTTTCTTTGATTTTGCTGTGCATTAGCCAAGTAAGCAGTACAAGATTTTTTTATGTTGGTTAGCTATTCACATTCTATCCCCACAGTATATAACATTAACAATACATTGTGCCACAATAGAAAAAAAAACTTCTGCATTGAAAGCATGCAGCCAATTCACTCAGCATCCTGTTTTGCTTCCTGTGCTGCAGAAAAACATCACGTCATTTCTATATAAATGGGACTTCTGAGACTACCTTGCACATAATGCAACTGATACTTGTTCAGCTTTCACAGAAATGTTTGATTGTACAGGCTTAACTCAATTTTTCTCTCACGACTAACACTATTTAGAACAAACAAGTCCCTGTTAGAAGATGCTGGTATTATGCCTATGTCTCATAATGAAAACAGTACTGCCTTTAGTTTTTTATCTGAACTAATAAAGCTGTTTCTGCTATCAATCAACGCAGATAGTACATCAACTGGTTCAGGGTGACACACACACACACAAAAAAAGATTTGGGTTTTAGGTTGTCAATCCATCAACACTACCGAAAACAAAACCTAATTACACTGTTTTCCAGAAATCATACTTGGCATCAGCTGAGGAAATGTCCACATTATTCGTCCTTTCAGTCAGAAACTCCTCATCAATACATCTGATAAAATTTAGACAAAAATTGTCTGTACGGAAGACTTTTGTTTTTATATCATGACAGGAGATCACTGACTTTTTTTGAATGTTACATTCATCCTTGTGATACAGTAAGCACGACTGAAAGCCTGCATAGCAGTATCCTGCTGATCCAAAATAAGTTTTCATCATGTTTGACTGACTACATTTCAAATTTGCTGGGATGTCTACATGTCACAGACATCACTTCAAATATATTGTTTGTTACCTGTTATGAACCTGTGGAATTACACTGACACACAATAAAAGTGGCCGTCTGCTAATTAAAAGCCAGGACCAATTGATAAAAAACGGTTAAAAGGGCATTTGCTACTGGTCTAATTGCATCCTGAGCTATGAGTTGTACTATTAGTGACCCTCAACAACACCAAAAACTTGCTCAGCCTAAACAGTATCTAACTAACCTCAGCTGTAAAGAAGAGAGCAGCGTGGATCAGCCCTAATAATCTGATTTAAACCAGAAGACAGAAGAGCAAGGTTTTGGATTACAAAACGTCAGTGAATAAATAACGGCAAACGATTAAAAACTGCAGAAATGGTCTGAATTTGCTTACCTGGGACATTGCAATCGGCGCAGAGTTCAGTGTTTCGCAGGCGTTTGGACATCCTTTATACAGGAAGAAATGCCTTGTGAAATGCGCAGACTACTATACCCGTTACGTTATGCTAACCATTGATTACTCTGTGGGGATGCCTTCCGCGTTAGCTAGACCTAGCTAATTAAAATCAATCCAAACAGCGACCTGCTACTTCATTCAACTGTTGCTAGCCTTTTCTTTTGGCTAGCGTTTGCCTTACAACCATTATAATGCCACCACACAGGTACAATGCTGCTTCCCTGCAAGTTAGCTGACTTAGCACCTGATTAGCTTCCTAGCCCGTGTCCGTTTGGTAGTTCACTCTTCAGTCTCTGGTAGGCGGTAGGGCAGACAGGCAGCACTTCAGAGCTAGAGCTCTCGCATTGGGTCGAGGGTGGCAGCTGCGACTGTGACCTATTTCATCAGAGTATACTTTTCCCAGAGTTACACTTGTCAGGATGTAAACTTCCCCTCGGCTGCATAGAAATAACGTCTCTCTCGTCAGTGAACGAGTAACAACCGCAGTCCTGGTTTTTATGACCATAAAAATGTACTGTGTTTAAATTATTTACACATCAAGTTTTATGTTTGGTTGAGTCTGATGTTGGTTTGTGCGGTACGCAGCCTGTTAGACTAAAATCAGGGCATATATAAACTATTTATATGTGAGAAGGTGAGTTTGATCTATGCACCCTGCTGACACGGTACAGAAAGGCTTTTAAAACTAACAACGGGACGACGCTGAACCCCCGCCCGCCGGCGGTCAGCTTTCACAACGCACTATGCACGGCAATATCACTGCTGTACTGTACATAGAATAACTAAAACCATCATTCAAAATGTATTATAACACATCTGGGTTCAGCCTTGAAAAGGATCGATCAGTGTATTCGGTGCACAATGGTTAAATACTATGTATTCGTGAAACAGCAACAGGCGCCACGCAGTAGAAACCCCATGCTTAATGGAGCAAATCGCCTCTTGTTATATAATATTTACGTAATATATATATAAAAATAATATATCAATGAGATTATTGTGGTTTAAAAATTCAAAGTGTTTGTGTACATCTGTTACACTGTAGTGTGCTGGCGGTAAAGTTTCAGATTGTAAACATCCCAGTCCCTCCCCAAGCGTAGTGTAGTTGATCTCATCTCTGCGTGATATGCATAATGGATGCAACATTTATATAGTTTCTATCAACCCTTGCCGGACAATATTAAAAGTCATATTTTAAATATAAAATGCATATAAGCTTGAAACCGGATCATGTTTTTAAGAGAGTTCTACTTTTGGTTGAGTGTTTGGCAACCCCCCTGCGGTCATGTTGAATGGTTTCGTCCAACTGGAACTGACTATTCGTTTATTTAAAGGCGATGGTTTTATTTACAATATGTTTTGGTAGTTTATCAGCCAATAATATGATTTTTATAACACATTAATTAAGTTCAGTTTTAAGAGCTCTTGGATAGCTACCTTAATTATGTAATTTAAACCAAATTATGAGTAAATGACTATATAGGACACCCCTGTCATCTTTGGGTACTACTTCTGGCACAGTGGTACTTCCTTGTTCAAAAGTTTTATTTAGAGGAAGGTTTGAGGAAAAGTTGGACACCGGCTCGGACATTTCAACGTTGTTTTTGTCAAATATTACGGGCATGGATCATATTTATCGTACATTTCGGCACAAGTAGCGTGTAGGTATCGCAGTTTTGCCCATGGCAGTAATTATGAGAAGCTGGCTAACGTTGCACTGAGCGGCTGCATAAAGAGGAAGATGTCCACGGCTAACGTTAGCGAAGACATCAGGGTGAAGTTTCCTCTGCATTCCGCAGTGTGGGAGAATGATTACAGGAAATTGGAAGAACAAATAACGTTACCGCAGGTTGGCAAAACACTGAATATGTCACAAAACCTATGCCTTCACACCAATGCTTGCTAGCTAGATGAAGCCTGGATAGAGATGATAAATCTCCGTAACCATCCAGTTAAAGTAGGCCAGTCGTCTTGACAGATGCTCCGTAGTGTCACATACAGATAATGTTTGAAACATCTATGAGAACATAGCTGTTCAAAGATCAACAGGTTCGGAAGTTTACTTTAATAAATATATTCGGGTACAGAATGAGTGCATATGTAACCTAATTCAGTGAATTAGTTATTCAATCACAGCATATAGTATGATCAAAAAATAACTGTTTCTCCATGTAAAAATACGGATTTTTGGTGTTTTGAGCACCTAACAACCTGTGGACCATTATATGTACGTTGCTATTATTATTTTATTACTCTTAGGAGTTTGGTGATTATGTTTTATCATCTTTATAGTTTCACTTTTGTCAAACATGCACCAAATAAACAAACAAATAACAACACAGTATAGCTAATTCTTTAAAAGCATCTCTATTTTTATTTTGTTTTCCTCACAGCAAATGATTACAGTAAATAAGGTGTATTTTCGCATTAAAATTACTAAAATCTAATCACTATGATTAATACTATCCAGCAAATGATGATCAATAACACATTTACCTCAGTGGCATGACTCACATGAGGACCAGACATTATGTTTAGTCTTGTCAGTGTACTGAGCACTGCAGTCCTGTATCATTATGTAAACTATGATTCTTATAATGTGAAAGCCCTCAGTTACAAGTGAAGCAATAATGCATGGCCCTGCTCTTTTGTTTGTATAACAGGTCGCAATGTCAATAGTACAGTATGCAGTCTAAACAGTTGCCTAAGTTGTTTTGAACAAATAAAGGCACAGGGGTAACACATGCTGGTTTCTCTCTGATGTTTCAAGAATGACATTGAGGCTGTGGATCCCAGAGGTCGGACACCTCTGCATCTGGCTGTGTCACTTGGACACCTGGAGTCAGTGAGAGTCCTTCTCCGACACGGTGCTGAAGTGACTAAAGAAAATGCCAAGAATTGGACAGGTTGGTTACATAACTGGCTACATAAAAGACAAAGAGTGCTTAGATCCATTGAATGTTTTCTTCGCTTGTCTGGCAGAAATGGTTTATGTGGATTTGTGGGTTGTTTGATCACTTAGAGCCCCTCTCACATTAGCCTGCACATCATCTACTGTTAATGGTGCTTCTTGGAAAAATGCATGTCCTCTCCTCTGACAGCAGTAAAACTGATTCACTTTCCTTGGTTATTATCATCATAGTTGAGGTTATTTAATGGATAGTTGCCTCTCTGGGGAAACACAGACTAACTCCTTAAAAGGTTTACTGGTTTGTTGATACCCGTCTGCCTCTTCATAGTGCTGCAGGAGGCAGTCAGCACTGGAGATCCAGAGATGGTTCAGTTAGTGCTTCAACGCAGAGACTACCTCAAAGCCTCCACTGCTTTGGGTGGAGTACCTGAGCTGCTGTCAAAGATCCGAGAGGTTTTGCTATATACAGTTTTCCTTTTTCTTTTTATCAATCTGCATTTGTGCCTGGGAAAGTTTACTGGCAATAGAAATAATTTCTGTCTCTTTGTTTCATCCACAGTCTCCAGACTTTTATATGGAAATGAAATGGGAATTCACCAGTTGGAGTAAGGTCTATTTTTCTGTGTGGATAAGTATCATGAAAGTAAAGTACACTTTGTGTGAATGGCAAACTGGACAAGTGTCTTATAAAGCTGTGCCCTGAGAAAATACACAATCTTTAGCCACAAAGAGGCTTCATCAAGTCATACAGGAAAAACTGCATGCCTGTCTGCAGTTGACATTTTTGTTTTGGTTTAGTAGTGAGCCACTTTGCCTCTCACACTCAAAAACATTTCTTTCCAATGTGAGACATTCATGTGCTGTTGCTTCACAGTCCCTCTCCTGTCCCGGGTGTGTCCAAGTGATGTTTGTCGCATTTGGAAAAGTGGTGCCAGCCTGCGAGTAGATGCTACTCTTCTAGGCTTTGAAAACATGACCTGGATCAGAGGGCGCAGAAGCTACATCTTCAGAGGAGATGGTGTGTGTTTTGACACCCTCACAGAAAAAAAAGTTTTCTGAGTTCTCGCTGTGATTTGTACTTTTACTGTAGAGTTATTCAGGTCCATCACTGTCTGTATTTTCAGACTCCTGTGCAGAATTGATGGAGGTGAACCATGACGATGAAGTGGTTGACACCGAACGCTTCAACATATCCCAAGAAATGGAGGATGTAACTTTAGAGTCAATGCAGCCAGCTGAGCAGGAAGTTGCCAAAAGGTTGACAACTCCTATTGTCAACACATACTTGGACACCAAGGATATTGCTTTTGAAAGGCAAGAGCCATAACCTATTTTTGTCTTTCTCTTTTCCACAAGAAGCAAATATCCAACTCTCTTTAATAAACCAAGAACAAACAAAACTCCACACTGACAGTACTTGAGAGTTTACATCTCATGCCACTTTCTCACTCAGCTTTAATGTCAGTCCTCCCTGACTGAAGTTACAGCATAAAAACGACTTCCATTCTGGGGTTAATATTTTCACTATTCTTCCAGCAAGCATGTTATTGTCTACAATGCAATATTTACACTGACTTATTTATTTAAGGTTGTCTTTTATTCAACACACTTGTTGAGTAACTCTACAGAAACAGAATTTACTACAGTTACTGATAATGTGAGCAAATATAACTGGGCTTTTTATTCAGTGGCACAAGGTGATATATTATCATCCTTATTATCTAGCTAATCTTCATCTGAATCGTTTCTTCAAACACAAGGGACGTTATTGTCAGACAGCTGTTATTATATTGCTGTTATATAATTGGCTTGTCAAACACAGGTATAGCTTTTAGCTTCAGTGATGGTCGCACCCATACAGGTGTTCAGTGTTGCAGCCTTACATTCTTTGTAGTTTCTCAACTCTATATAAATTGAGCCCATGGAGAACAAATTTGATCTAAAATCAAAAGTTAACAATGGAATGTAAAACAGCTAAATATTTTTAAATGAAAAAAACACAGTTTAAAGCAAATAAATTTAATGCATTTACAGGCTATTCATAAGTCACATATCTTTAGGTTGTTAAGGATGTGATGGTGGATTCTGCCTGTGATGATGCTTTTGTTTTTGCAGGAGCAAGTCTGGGATTTGGGGCTGGAGAAGTGACAAAACTGAAGTGGTCAATGGGTTTGAAGCAAAGGTTCACAGAAAATAAACATTTTACTTACATCACCACGTAAGTGTAGTGCTACATTTATCATAGCATGTGACACAAGACTCTGATTGTTTTCTCAGGTTTTCAGCGTGAACAATGTAAATGTGGTAATCAGGACAAGGACAGAGCATCTCACAGACGAGGAGAAAGCCAGGATAAAAAGTAGGTGGAAAATATACCTATTTTAGCACATATTGACTAAAACTGAATGGAAGTACTGAAGATTAACCTTTTTTTGTTTGTAGGTGAAAGGAACATCTTGGAGTCTCTGCTGGGGACTGTGGAGCAGCACATAAGTGCACAAGGGGTAAGAAGTTCATTCAGTAATCACATTAAAATGAAATAGCCTTTTTCATTCCCATGTGACAGCTGAATTGATATGAGCACTCAACTTCTTAGGACCTGACACTTGAGTATGCAACTGCCACCAATCCCACTGCCATCACTCCAGAGGAATATTTTGATCCTGACTTTGACCTGAAGGACAGAGACATCGGCCGGCCCATCGAACTGAGTGTTCGAACACAGAAGTAAGGAGCACATCTGTATGGCTATAGAAACCTGTGTTTTGTACATGTCAAGAAATTAAGTTGTGTGCACACATGATTGTTCTTTAATCTCGTCTCATGCAGGTTCAAAGGTACATTGTGGATGAGCGAGGAACATCCTCTTTCCCTGGTGGAGCAGGTTACTCCAATTATTGACCTCATGGCTCGGACCAGCTCCCATTTTGCGCGGCTACGAGACTTTGTGACCCTGAAGTTTCCTCCTGGATTTCCTGTTAAAATAGGTGCGTGATATTCCCATCAAGTGTTTTTTGAAAACTTAACTTTCAAGAAGCACATAAAGCTCCTGTGTCACTCTTTCCTCTGAAGTCTGTTCTTATGTCCACTCTGCTGTGCTTTCCTCTGTTGTAGAGATTCCTCTGTTTCATGTGCTGAATGCCAGGATTACTTTTGGAAATGTTAATAAATGCAGTACTGAGGAGGAGGCGAACACAACGCCAGCAGCCACACCAACATCCTCGGGAGAAGATGAAGAAGCTGCAGGTAGGAATGCAGCCAGTAACTAAATCTGACTGAATATTACAGTGGTTGCACATCTCTGATTTGTAATCTGCATTTATTTTGTTTTCCATTTGTCCAGCACTGCCTCCCTTTCAAGTGTGTCCTTCAGTGTTTGAGGTGCCTGACAATTACCACCGACGAGGAGGCAGCAGACACGCGCCCGTGTCCAACAATGATGAGGAGCTTTTGCAGTACGCCATCCATCAGAGTCTCCTGGAGTCCCGCAGAGTCCCAGGCCAGGTCAGAACAATCATCACTTAAAGAGAAGCTTCAGTATTTTTCAGTCTTGACCCAATTTTCCATTTGTTTTTGTTTGTAGGTGACTAATAAAGATGACAGATTACAAAGTTGGTCCTGTCTGAGCAAGAGTGCTGCAGCCAAAAGCCAAAAAACTGTCTGGAATGTAATCCTGCAGGGCAACTGTGCACTATCAATCTAATGGTTATCAAGAGTACTTGTTTTTGCTATTGACAGGCTCAGTTTGTTTTAGGTGACGGCATTATGGGAAGGATGTTGGCACAGAACTGACACCTTTTCTTCGACTTTCACTTCGGTCTGTTATAGTCTGTTTGTTATTGCGTCCGACCAAGTCTTGCTCAAGGAAGTTCTCATTCTTAATTCTAGAGGGAAGTGACTTTTGCTCTCTTGTTTTTCAAAACGAGCTAAATATTAAACCATGGCTCTGGGAATCTCTCACATATCACAAAGCTACTCTTTCTCTTCTTCGACACAACACTCCTCCTTACTCTTCTTTCTCTGGCTCTCACCCACATCTTTTCCTCTGTCCTCAACTCTCACAGACTTTCAGAAAGAGACTTCTTAAGTAAAACTTTGTGAGACACAATAACAAATAGACCAGATCAAGTGAATTTCTCTGTAGGTATCTTTTCATAATGTTTCAGACACAATCTTGCAAAAACAAGTGCACAACGCACAATTCCCTAGAAGGATTAAATTACAGCTTGTTTTGCAGTGCTCTCACTCAGTGTGTTGACCAGTATCATAAAAACTGTTGTCACTTAAACACATTGAACATGGCAAAATAGATTCAGGAATAAAAAATACTGAAGTGTCCCCTCAGTCAGCTCACCACGTCACTGGTGGAGTAGTCACTGCATCCTCTTTATACTTCTGATGTTTGTGTCATTGTAGGAGGGGATTTGGGATGATGCTGATGGGGAATTCACTGATGTTATTCCCAGTAGCCAGAGTGACAGGTAGGAACACAGGTTTAGCTTGCTGGCATAGCAATTACATAATTACATGTGGTGAAAGTACCAGTCGTTGCTGCTTGCTTGTCTTAAAGGGATTTAGATGACGTTGTGCATCTAAACACCTCCTGTACGTGTCAGTAAAAGCCACGGAACAAGCTGCATCTCACTTTCCCCTGCTATTCTAGGAGTATCCCAGAGGGGGTGCTAGTGGAATACAGAGACAACTCCAGCCCTGCCAGCTCTCCCTCTGCCTCTAGCCACGACTCAGACCTCCGCCTGGCCATGGAGCTCTCAGCACAAGCTCAAGCAGAAGAGGAGAAGATGAGGAGGCAGGAGGAAGAAGAGCTGGAGAGGATATTGCAGCTATCACTCACTGAGAAGTAAAAAGGAATAAGAGGGAATAATAATACGACTTTTTTTCCAGATCCAGAAGCAACCACCACACCTCAAGTTTCCTTCCTACCCACTGTAGTCATCTATGCAACCGCAGATTTCTTTCTGTAACAGATCATTCTTGCACAGGCAATATCAGACTGTCAGTATCCAATATTTTCCAAAAGGTATTTTTTGGTAAGAGCATACTCCTTTATATATTTCTATTTCCATCCTCAAGCTTAACTCATAGACTTTTTCTGAAAACTTTGGGTCGTTTTTTTCTTTTATTTATTTCTTTTCTTTTCCAAATCAGAATCACATCAGCAACCCACATGTGTTGATCATACTGTGGTTCAGTGTGGGGGTCAAATCAGTGAAATTAAGGTTTTATGATTAAAAAATATACAACTACTCAAGTTGACTTCATATAGTGAAGACACTCAGATGTGGCACCTGAGGGCCAGAGCACTGTTGGTGTTTTCTGTTTGTCTGTGATTTTTTTTAGAAAGCTTGAATGAAATCTAGCACAATAGAAAGCTACAAGACCTGTGGACCTAAAGGAACAGATTTGAGTGTTTTCACTGAGAAGTTTTTTCTTCAGAGTCACTTTGTTGAGGACTGTGGGCTCACTGAATAGCAGAAATCTCAGGGTTCAAATTTTACATATTTTCCCTTCACTTTGGAATTAGTTTG
>JAPZDY010000022.1:19484559-19513399 GCA_029783645.1 Ctenochaetus hawaiiensis | reverse complement strand
AGACAGACAGACAGACAGACAGACAGACAGACAGACAGACAGACAGACAGATAGATAGATAGATAGATAGATAGATAAACACTTGTCGCTGTCAGATTCATTCTCATTCAACATGTCTTTCCATTTCCACAGTTAGGATGGGGAGGCGTAAACAACGAGCCGGTGGGAAAAGGCTGCGGTTGCTCAGCCGAGGTGCGGGGGGCACCTGGGGGCCAAAAGCCTAACAGCAAACCATACAGCAGTGGCCTTCTCTAATATACAATCCTGTCAATGTGCGTTGGCACACATGAGCAGAAGAACATCAGACTGACAGGAGCCTCCATCACATGCTCTGGTGCCTGTTAAAGCACGTCGACTCTAATCATACATGGACGTGTGCATGTTGGCCCTGCTGGAAACTCAGCTGACAGGCAAACAGACATGGATATGACACAGCAGCTAAAAATGCTGCTAAAATGTGGGGCTTTTTTTTCATTTTTTTCTCCTGTCGGCCCCATTGTAAACTCCTCTCATCTCTCTTGTCTCCTGAGCACATAACAGTGGGTTAATGTAACTTCATTCAACATTTTAGTTTCTAATCATAAATAAGTTTGCACACTTTGCTTCTGCAGATTATCAGTTTCTCCTTCACTGTATATAAATGCTGTTGCGACTTTGTTTTTGTTAACATTAAAACTGTCAACACATACAAATAAACACTGCTGTTTTCTCATTGACAAATAAGCAAAGGCAAGCTGGAGATGTGCTCTGGTGTGCTGTTTACTCGGGCAGAAGTCCTCGTTTGGCATTTAAGAAGACATGCTATTACCTCACATTATCTAAAGCCAATGCAAGTGTGAGTCACCACAGCAAGGGAATCCTGTTAGGAAGAGGATGTTTGTGAGGAAAACAAAGTGAAAAAAACAGGACTAATCATCACAACAGAGCCGCTGCGAGAAGAAGACTCCTTTCTCTCAGCCAAGGACACGTGAACTGCTGCTCTGTATTTCAAACTAATGCTCATAAATTATGTCCCATAAAACTTACTGAAATGTCTGAATAGGCAGCTACACAATCTCCTGAGTTTTCATGATACAGTGACAAAATTTAATCTACAAGTTTTGTGTATATAGACAACAACTTTACTTATTTTTTGTGACACTCAGTATGACTGCATTTTGTACCTGCACCATGTTTTATAACTTAATAACTCTTAATAACTCTCACAGGGAAATCCAGAACAAGACTCCCAAGTTTATGCATCAAAAGCCCTTTGGTTAAAGTCAGGGGAGGATTGTCATACTGACTGTCACTAAAATTACGTCTGTCTGAAATAGTCCCTAAAACTTTATCAATAGGATTTGTGAATTTGTGCACACGGACACAAATTCTACACTTGGAAACTGTCAGGCAAAATAAGTATTAAATCGTTATATTAAATATTGATTATGTTGACCTGCCTTGATACTAAACTGGAATGGGCTAGATATTGTTGTTTGTTCTGGTCTTATTATGTAACATTGCATGCTTACAAGTCTAAGCATTGATTAGGACTCAGGGGTTTAGGACAAGATTAGAAATCATACCTTGACATGTTCATCCACAGAAGAAACCTGTGGCTTTTGTTGGTTCAGAAACTTTGAAGGGAGCTTTGAGGGGATCCACACCTGCTCCTCTCAGTCTGTCATCCTGTGTTACCTCTCCATCCTTTCACCTCCTGATCCACCTGACAGCTCAGTGCTGCAGGCAGAACTGGACTCAGGGGCCAAAGAAGCTCCACAGTCGGGTGAACTGAAGCCCACCAGCCCCTCCTGCTCACATATTGACTCAGATCCTGGTTTTCCCGAACATGTTCACACTCACTTGAAATGAGCCACTTGAAAACTGTGGCTAGATAGGACTTCTTATTTAAGTTTAAGGCAAAAAATCATAGTTCATATGGTATTATTTGCTTTTTGTAAGGTATTGGGCGACAAAAATGACACAGTCGCCATCTTCTGGACATTATCTGATAATTTTTTTGTACTAATTAGTAAGGAATGAGTAGGATTGCATGTAATAAAAGAATTAAATGACTTTGTAGAATTTTTCTTTTGCAAATTTTCACATTTTCTTTAATATTTAAGCTTAATATGCTCCATTCTATAAGGAATAAAAGCATAATTATTGTCTGAGTCCAAACACAGATTTAAACTGTCTTGTTTACATTCAGCGTTGATTTTAATCCTGAAAATTGACCTGATATGCTTCATGATTTGAACTGCAGGCTGTCTGAGTGAACCTACTGTTATGTGCTCTGCATGTGGGGCATATTTGCATTATAATGAAGTATATTCAGTTTCTGGCACATTATAGATGCTAAATCCAATTTTCTCAGATTTTTGGCCCACTGAGACCAAGAAACCACAAAATGGTTTGACTTCTAACATTTTTTTAGTGGTATCTGTTTTTTTTTAGATAGTATCTGGTTTATTACAAGATTTTGTCTCTCAGTATTTCCATGTCTTGACCACAAGATGGCGTAGAGATAAAGTGTTTAAATTTACAACAAGCAGATACTCATTGGGTTTGTTTTCAGGAATTGTTTTAATGTATTTGCACTGAATATTTTGTGGGTGATAACATCACTTTAGTGAGATCACACCATTATGTTTCAATCAGTTAAACTAATATTAAAGTTTAAATTATAAGTTAACCATTCTTAATGTTAATATGTCTGTACTTAAGCTTATACAGCTACATTTTAAGTAAACAAAGTCAAATTTAGTGCTAGAAAGCCATCTTGACCTTAGTAGTGTTGGAAAGTAACTAGGTACATATACTTAAGTACTGTATTAAGTACAAATTTGAAAAACTTGTTCTGAGTGATTCCATTTAATGCAGCATTATATTTCTTCTCCATCACATCTCAGAGGCAAATTTTGTCACTTTTACTTCCCTACATTTGTCCAACAGCTTTATTAACTAGTTAATTTTTATGATTTCAATTTTTTTTAACCTTTCTGTCCACTGAAAATGAAATATATTCAATCTTTCAATTTTGCATGTAAAATTCTCTTATTTCCTGGAAATAAACTCTTTAAAGCTAACAGTAAATAAAACTCAGATTAGCTGCAAAATATGTCATGAAAGAGCTGAAAAGAGGCTGCTTTTATGACTTTATCGAGATATGTGGTCCTCATATGCAGACATATAACATTATAGAATATGATTGATTGCTGTTAACTAAACTACCCAACAGGATAAAGTTATCAAAATTAGCTCTATTCAAAACATCTACACGGGTTAAATGTGTGCATATTAATGTAGCAGTAATACTGATCTAAAAGAGCAAGTTATTATAATTAAACACTGACAGGAAACATTTTACTGCAACATGAATACTTTTACTACTAATACTTTAAGCATATTTTCCAGTCATACTTACATACTTTTATTTTTTTAAGGATTTATATGTAAACTTTCACTCATAGTGGAGTGTTTTCACAGTATTGACACTTTTACTGAAGTAAAGGGTCTAAAAACTTCATCCACCTATGGACTTTAGTTTTAAGATGATGGTGCTCGGGTCATTCAGTGAAAGCGTGTTTCTTTAAGAGGCGTGTGTGAGAGGAGGAGGAGGAGTCGTGACCCTCATCGCTGTGTTCAGGCTGCACTCAGCTGATGGGAGGAGTGCCGCGCGCAGACAGGAGACAGGATCCATGGCAACAATCATGGCAGGTGGGAGCCAAAAGGAAAACTTGGAGATAAATCTTTGTACTTTCTGTTTTTGCTCTTCAGAGAGTAAAGAGTAAGTTTGGTTGTGACAGACTGTGAAAATGTCCCGTGTGGGACTGTTTGTGCTGTGTTTCAGAGGCAGAGACCCGTCAGCGGCTGCTGCGCACCGTCAAGAAGGAGGTGGGTGTTATCGAGTCTGTAAAACAAACACGCTGGTTTGTATGAAGCTGTGTGGCTCATTCTGTTGACAGGAAGGTAATTAATGTTATCCGTATGAAACACTTGTTCACTCCTCTGTGTGTGTACTGAATGATCTGTCTTTACCTGATAATAACACCTGAGACAGATCCTTGAATGCACATCTGGAGCTCATTTGAAAGATTAGAAAACAAGCAGCATCAGTCTACAAAGCTGCTATGGCTAATTGTTTTTTAATCTGTGTTTCTTATTCAGAGCTCACTGTTTGAATGTTGATGCTGCAGCTCAGTAATTATTCAGATGGGGAAGCTGTGGTGTTTGTGGTGTTTATGGCAGAGCAAACCATCAGCCTTCTGCCGAGCCATTTGGTGGTTTCAGTCAGACACAAACTGTGACTGTCTGTGTGTGTCTGTGTGTGTGTGTCTGATATTCATGTAATGAGTTATATGGCGTTGAGTGGAAACAAATATGGAAGCAGCTGTGGTGGTTTGTTCAGCTGGTTTTCAGCCCTGAATGTCACTCTTCATCATTTAGTGTGACTTCAGTAATACAAATACATACGAGGACAGGAGAGGATTAAGAGCTTCTTCTTAAAAACATAATTTACATCTATAGATTCATTTCTATATATACCTATAGTTGAAGCTATGTATATATACATACATATAGAGATCAATTACAGATAAAACTAATTATTTCGCGCAGATTGTGACGCTAAAATATACTATCCATGTTTAATAGACGGAAAAAGCTTTATTCAGTCACTGTGCATCACGTGACATGTAATTACACAGTTTCACCACTAGGTCAAATTAGTTATTCAAATAGGCTATTAGGCTACTATTAGCTATGTCAAATAAGCAACTTCATTAGCAGTCTATTGTCAGTTTGCTGGTTGGTTCAGATAGCTAACAAACAGCTCGCTTACACCTGACATTTACTACTTTAGCAATAATTTCATCGTAAAAATTATTTTTCGGGATGAAAACTGTTTTAGTCTGAAAAGCTGTTGTTTATCAATACAGCTTTACATACCATCAAACCGATGTTTTTGTCACTGATGACTTTATATTAAATAATGGATGGTGCCACTGTGGTGTTGCCCATTGATTTATGACATTTGGCATTTGTGGCCGTCGAAATTTTGGTTCTTTTGAGGCAGAGTTGATTATATTTGGACAAGAGGTTGAGCTGTGGAGGATATGCAATGCTTTGCCCATAACGCCTAGCAGACAGCTAACCATGCATCACTTTAATCATTAATTTAATACCAAAGAGTGAGGAATGTAAAAATTTACTGTCTCGTATGTGTTTTTAACACAAAAATATCTATATAGACCAAAGCAGTGTGTTGCACCAGGCTGTAAATATGTCTATCTCTACTGTAAAGTTGAGCATGTTAGTATGGGGTTTGTCTCCCTTATTTTTTAGTTGGCCTCAAGTGGCCTTTCCATTGGCACTTTGGTTTTATTTCCAGCCCTGGTGGTTGCTGTGTGGTGTCGCTCCATTGTGTCTCCATTATCTTACAGCAGTGTGTACTTTGTGTTCTTCCCTATAAGGTTTTTGTTCCTCTCTGTTTGTTCAGGGAAGGTTTTCTCAAAATCACCAACTGACTTGACATTCAGACATTTTCAATAAAAACAATCAACCATTGGAACCGTTTTTCATAATCAAAGCTCTTCTACCACAGTTGGTTTTGTTCAGTAAAAATCTCAAAGCAGAAGAACATCAGCAGTAGTTTTAATGAAGCATTCACATTATCTGGCAATGTTCAACCCAGAACAGACCGCTTTTTTATTTTCCTTCTGTTAACTATTAATGGAGTTATTCCATCAGTTTTCCTTTGGATTGTCTCATTAACGTAAGACTTTATTTCTGACAAACAAATGAAGATAACAATCTCATCCTGGATCTTGTAAAAGGAGGAATGTGGAGATTTTAGTCTGATTTCTTTCCTCTGGGTCTTGTTAGCTGTCTTATCAGTGGAGACCAGACCCTTCCTATGATTAAACCTGCCTCCTGTGTGCTGATACAACCCTGCTCTCTTACTGTTTACCACCAGTGCAGTCTGATAGAGTTCGTGGAAAGACCATCAATACAGTATAATAGCTCACTTTATTTACAGAGAGCACTTCATGAAAATCATCATTAATCTAGCTGAGCTGACAAAGAAATTTTAATGATTTTCTTTCTGTTTTTCAGATATATTGATGCTGTTTGTGCAATTTTTCCCATTAGTTTATGTTTATTACTTGGTGTGGGTTATGCCATATGGTGTCTCTATGCTGTGTGTTCTCACGCTCTCCTTGTCCAGCTGGTTATGTGCCACCCGTCTGCTCAGATATACCTGGATGTGGGCCATTATCCAGAGAGCACAGGACGTCTGTGGCAGCAGAATTACCTTCTGGCACAAAAATTGGTTTTATTTGCCTCAGCTTTGATACAGAACCCCGTCTCAGTGCGTCTGTGTCTCTTCATCTTGCTCCCATAGTGCCTCTGAAGTGTGCTCCCTCCTCTGCCTTTTTGTGTAAGGCATGTGCACACAAACACACACCTGTGTTTGCTAAAGGAGAGAGAGAGCGAGGGGCAGAGAGACGATTAGAGAGCAGGCGGCAGAGATCTGCACCATTTACTTTCCTGTTTGGCCTTTTCTAAGGCCGAACGCTTACTCAGGATAAGGTTTCAGACGGCGAGTGTAAAATAATCCACCCATCTCGTTCAGTGTTTGCTGCTTGATTTTTGTGATTTTTCTGATTCCTGTTTGCATCTTGATAGAAAAATAGTCAGAATTGATTCATAACACAGGTCCAGCTGCAGGGAAATCATCATATATTATTGTTGTCATAGATACTGATAGAGATTATTATAGCGAGACTGTTGGACAGTTTTGACTTCTCTGAGTAAATATATCCGTAATCAGGTTTCAGTATGGATGAGATGGGATTGCCTGGCTGAAGGAGAAGTGTGAAACACGCCTCTGTTTGTACGTGTTTGTACACCAAATGTAATCAAGCTGAACAACAAGGTGCTGTTGGTCTAATAGTTCAGGAAAACACTCAATAAACCCTGAATATGTAGCGGCTTTATGAGCCACATTGACCTCGAGTGATACTTAATGTGTCACATAAAATGATTTCAGGCTGAGGCTGAAAATTCACTTAAGATCTCGGAACTAAATCAAACCAACATGAGCAAGACGTGCTGAGACAAAAATGGCAATTTTAAAATGAATAATTCAATGAAAATTCAACTTTGCCACTGCATGTGACAAATTTAAAAAATAAATGTATAAACTGTAAAAAGACGAATAAAAAGTACCTCCATAATACCAGAAGGCCAGAAATGTGAAGATGCTCTGTGTTTCTCTGATCCCTAACAGACTTTTCATAAACAAACTGCATCCATACGACAGAGGAAGCCCCTCCTCTGGTTACAAGCCTCTTGTTTTGTCTCGGCTGGTTGGAGCTCCTCACACATTCACTCTTCTCCATGTTTGTTTGTTTGTGTGTAAATTTCCTGCCTGCAAAGATTTACACAAAGCATCGTTCAAGTAAGAACATCACCACAAAGTGTTTGATTAGTGGAACAATGAATCACAAAAGCCCAATATAAACAATAGATGTTTATCCTTTATCACATGATATATAATGTCTAATTGCACAGCCATAAGTCTGCATTATAAAATTATTATTTAAACAATAAAGCCTTTATTCAAGTGCACAATACTTAACTTCAAATCTAAAGTATAGCTTTCTGTGCATGGATTAACATGCATAAGCAGAGATGATTTTATCTTTGTGTGTCCCTTCATTCATCAGTGACCACAGAGATGGTGAATAATAAAGGGTTGGATGTTAATGGATGAGGCTCTTCTCCCCGGCTCTTATTTCTTGGCTCTGCTGTTGCAGGAGTTAATTGGAAGGCTTTGAAGATCTTTTATCACTCTGGCTGATGCCTTCAAGCTACAGCGGTTAGTCAAAGAAGATTCATCAAGCTTCGCTGCTGTGACTGAGACATTTGGTGACTGTTGTCACATCACGCATGTTGTTTTATCTGTAAATCACAGAGAAAATATGTTTCCTAGTGGTCTTTAACAACATGTGACCACTCTTAATGGTGAATTTGGGTCAAATTTGTGCTTTATTGCTTCCAATTAACAACCTAGGACTCCAGGTGGCTGCATAATAAGTAAAATAATGACAGCACAGTACATTTATATGTTATAAGTTACTTTCGTCATCGAGCTGCAGTCTCACTTGTTTATTTTAAAAAATGAATGAATTTTGTTGACGCATTTTCTTTGGCGGAAGTGAGCCAGTGTGCGGCACGTGCCATCTCCATAGAAACCTGCCGGTTGTCTGTGCTCAGACTCTTCACCACATTAAATTCCTCAGAGGCCCGATCTGTAGCTCAGATGAGAGAGACAAGAAAACACGGCGTCCTCAAGTTGGCAAATCAGTCGGCTTTATGTGTGTCAGGTGCACTCAGAAAGAAAATTGGTGCAGTCAGGTCCCCTGTGTCAAGTGTGTGTGCCTGTGTGTGTGTGCATGCAGTCTCATATCAAAGTATGATGAGTGTGTGTCACATTAGACTGGCACTGTCTCTGTTGGTTTGTCAGCAAGATTACAAAGCGTAATGCTACTGATGCGAACAGGCCAGATTCGAATAATGACTGCTGTCTAATTAGCGAGTGTTTCTTTATAGAAATGTTTTCGGGGGGGGGTTGGGGGCTCTGGGTGCATTTGTTTTGTGCAGCTTTTTCAGTGTTTTCATAAGTGAGGGATTAGCCAGTTTTTGTTTCCCCATCTTCCATTAGCAGCGAGGGTGCAATCAGAGCTCGGTGGGCAGTTTTTTCTCTGCACCATCACGAGAAAATAAGTTGTTTTGTGTCTCACATTAAAATCTGAAACCATCATGGTTTGTGTTTTTGTTCTGTCTTTATTAAGCTGTTAGAAAAGAAATAGCCCTCATATCGACTGATGGATGTTTTTTGTAGGGATGGATGACATGTATTAGTGCTGATAAATTATCAGCCTACGATTTGAAATTCATATTATCAGCTATGTATCATTATGGGTTATAAACAGAGCCGATAATATGAAACCAAATTACTTTTATTGACTAAACAAGCACAGCATTTACACAATCTGATACAGTAGGTAGTGATATCAAATCACCCTCAGGAGTGCAAAGACTGCAGGTTTTGAATTTTAGCTAAAGTAGAAAAATATGAAGTTGTCAGTGTCTCTGTAGTATCGTCCATGAGAAGAAGGTAATTATCGATTATTGTATCAGCTGAAAAAGCACTTGATCTTCCCTTTTATGCCGCTGTGTGCTCCCACTCCTCAACATTTCTGTGAAACTTTATACTTTTTGCTCCCCAGACTCTTCTTGTCACGTGATCAGTTTATGAAAAACGATGCAGTTTCTTATGGAGGACTTTTAACTGGTTATGAAACAGTCTCATTTTCATGCTGATGCATTTACAAGCGAACAAGAGCATCAGTGAGAAGACTGGCTGCTTCTGTATATTTCTTCTTGACTTGACTAATGCCTGCCACGGGGTCAGTTATAGAAAATTAAAACTATTTTTTATGTTGAACTGCTGAGGATGAGAAGTTTCACAGCCGGAAGAAAGAAGCTGCTCTGTATTCTGATCATAAAGCAGCAAATACTTTTGTTTGCCAAAAGGGCAACGAAAAATGATTTAAAATGTGACGTTTTATTTTGATCTTGATTTATTATTGTGAAGACACAACACAGTGCTAGAAATAGTTGATAACTTCAGTTTAGTCACCAAGCAACCAAATCTGTTAGCTGTAGTTATAACATGTAACTGAGTGTTTGTTAATGTCAGTAAAACAACATTCTTGCATTGTGTCTTTTTCATAATTAGATATTTCTTTATTTGCATGCATCCTGCAAACAGCTGTTTCAAAAAGTCATGTAAAAAGTATGTTTTTTTATGTATTTCATTGCTAAAACCATGAATGCTTAAAGAATTACTCAAACAGCTTTTTTTCTTACTGCTTTACTTGAGTAAAAGATCACAGTACATCCTCCACCCAGTTACAGAGATTATAATCCATCTGTCTGGAGCGAGTACTCTGGATATTAAAAATCACTGGTCCATAAAATTGCCCCGTAGTGGAAAATTTAAACTGAGGACAGAACTTTATCTCTCAGAAACTTTTATGATCAATCTGTAAACATTAAACCGTGAACTCAAATATAGTTCGACAGCTTCATGACCACTGATCTGCTTCAGAGGGAAGATTCGCTGTCATCGCTGAAGGATTGAATGAGTCCAGACTGTGAGAGAACGAGAAGTAAAATCTAGCAGAGGGATTCTCCACCACTGGGGCAAGTGTCTGTCTGTGTGTGTGTGTGTGTGTGTGTATGTGTGTGTGTGTGTGTGTGTTTGGGCAGAGGGTGAACCTGTGGGCTAATATGGCCACTATGGACAGACTCATTTCAACAGGAAATTGCAGCTGTGTGTGTGTCCGGAGGTTGATATTCCCCATGCAGATTACAGAGCCGTGCCCACAGAGGGGGGACGTCTCCATAGCCACCACAGGGTGGGGGTGGGGGTGGGGGGCAGGGGTCTGATGTGTCAGTCGTCTCAACTATTGGTCTCTAGCTGTTGTTAGGTCAGCGGGGAGAAACACACATCGCCGTGACGACCAAGCCGGACCATGAGAGTTACCTTGTGCACACGTGTGTCCGACCTTCCCCATCTTTTTTTTTTTTTCTAAACCAGGTTTGCATGAATGGAGTCTCATCAGCGTTTGACGCAACAGAATCACTTTCTCCCACCGAGGATTATAAACTGATGGTCTGATCTGTGGTGGATGATTGCACCTCCCCCCTCTTCAACCCCCCACCCTCAAATGTACCACTTCCAATTCCCAGTAGAGGTCCTCGGGATGAAAGCCGGTGATTCATCCACCAACTTACCCTGCGCTCTTCCCACTCAGTTCTTTTTTTTTTCCCTCCTCTTAACTTTTCAAACCCCAGGTCGCCCCCCCCTCCGGGCCCGGCGCATCTCTTCACATCGTTTTGCATTTGTTTCATGAATGCTCACAATTATTCTGTGAATTATTTTTATCGCTCAGTCAGACTCTCACCAGCAGCAGCAGCAGGCCCCCCTCACACACTGTTTTGTGTACCAGTTGTGGCATGTTAATGAATGAGTCATCCAGCATCTGCCGTGTCGTTGACAGGTGAAACAGATAATGGAGGAAGCCGTCACCAGGAAATTTGTTCACGAAGACAGCAGCCATATTGTGTCCTTTTGTGGTGAGTAACCGAACATACGAATGAATCATACAGCTTTTGCTCATTTGTAACCACCTCAGGTTGAACAAATGAAATGAGTGATACTCAAGTCACCTTTATTTGATGTTTAATCAGTTTTTAACAATAAACTGAATCATTTTAACTTTGATTTTCTTTAAATGAGTTGCTTTATTTAACTGCACACTTTTCTGTTGATTCATTTGCACCAAGATGTCATTTATATAAATAACTTTGGTCACAAGTGACTGTACACAAACACACCTATGTAGATCTAACCAGTCATTTATTGGTCAAGGATTAAGTTTAAATGATAGAGCCGTAATGAACTCCCCTAACTAACAAATTCACTCTATGTCAAAGTTTTAGTTAAAGATCTTAGTCAAAGTTTTTCATAAGAATTCCTCCCTCGCTCTGTGAAAGCAAATCTTAGCTTAACAGCACCAAATGAATAAAAACAAAATGTTTTATGAAGCTGCATCAAACCAAATTAACTCCTTTGTTCACTGATGACAAATGAGATTTTTACATTTCAGTTCTTCATTAAGAGGCAGATGGTCAGAGTGAATTACAGGGTACTTTGGAAAAACATAACTGGTCATAACTGTAGTATCTCTCATAGAAAGAAAATTATTCACAATTATTACAAACAGATCGTTTGCTACAGTATATAATTAAACAACATTAGGTTATTATGAAGCCATTAGAGGCCACAAGGGACAAATGTAGTGATGATGATTGAAAATGCCAGAAAAAGAGGATTTTTTTTATGATTCTTATGTAACTAATAACAGTAAAATCTTGAAAAGTTTGTTGGGTGCCCTTCTTTCTATGCACCTACCAGTGAAAAACATCATTCATCATCTGATCAGCTGTCAATGTTGACCTGGTATGTGGCCTTGGCATGGAAATGTGTCCCAGTGTGTACAAATCTTAGTCCATTAGGACAGAATAAGGACAGTTTCAGACCACATCAGGCATTACTGCAGGTTGGCGACTCATTTACAATGCTAATTAACCTCTTTGTACTCCCTCATTATTGTTCAGGGTTGCTCTGTTCGGTCTGATCAGCCGCTCAGCTGATTGGCTGCTGTGGAGTGACGTCAGGTTTTTATTTCTCCGAAAGTTGACTCTGCTTCAAGAAGAACCTGCAGTGTTTTTAGCCTGAATTAGACATAAAGTTAAAAGGGATCCATACAAGGGATTTTTATCCAAAAACAATAATTTATTTGCTTCATATAACCTGCTAAATATGGAAAGAAGTTGAGATTTGTAGCTGCAACATTAAAAAAAGGCAGTCAATCTAGTAAGAGTAACAATATCACAACTTTTGCACAAGTTTATTTTAGTGTTAAATTGAAATAAAAGACATTTAAAGTTCAATATTTCACCAAATGTTATTGTTCTTGCCTCCAAGTGGCAAAAATAGAGTGCAGTATGATAACTGTGAGAAACACACTGCCTACATGCAGGCGCTCACACTTGTCAGATGTCTGGCTCAGTCCAGAGCTGCAATCAGCAACAAGATATATTTGAGGATTTCAGTGTGGATTAAGTGACTCTCAGCTCTCAGAAAATGTGATATTTTTACTCGTTATTGGCCAGACAAAGACGTCTGACTCATATGCTGAAGCTTCACAAAGACATAAACATGTAGGAAAATGTCATCATGCTCTAGACAAGTGAACAGTGATGAAACTTTAAACTGACACAGACTTTTACTGCAATGTAGAAAAATAGAGCCGATAAACGAGTTGTTTTAATCTTGCTGCTGGGTGAACATCTGCACAGAGATCATGAAAACATGGAGAAGCTGTTCAGTCTCTATGAGCCTGTCAGCTCTGTATTGTTGTTAAAATGTAATTGCACACTTCACATCACACAGAAATAGTGTGTGTGTGTGTGCGTGTGTGTGTGTGTGTCAAATGGGCCATAAAACAGTAAGAAAGAAAAGTAACATTTCCATTAAAATGTCTAAAAAGGACAAAACCTTTGTTATATATCTTGTTGAATTGTGTACTTACATCATCCCAAAATGTGTCCAACAATGATCAAACTCAAAGAAATCTGTTATTTTGTTCAAGTTAACGGTACTTTTTATTATGTAGTCTATCATTGGCTTCTGGTTTCACACCATTCAGGCAGTGAGGAAGGAAGTCGGCAAACGTAACTAAATGTAGCACAAATAAACCTTCAATACATCATCTCGTCTGTGAACATTTCTGCCTTAGTCAGTCAGATAGATTTTCTTCTGCAATGTTTAACAGTAACAAACAAATCCCATGATCCCATGCTCCTATGATGTCATCAAACTACATCTTTTGTTTTTACTGTTTTATTTAAAAAAAACCCTAATGGCAAAAATTACCTTCAGTACACTAAAAATCTGTATTAGTACAAGTCAGATTCAACGACTGTTGTCAGAACAAAAAGCAACAATCGAACTAAACACACACAAATTGACACTACAGTCGCAGTGACAAATAACTTATGTAATATAATAATTTCACACACGTGGGCTCATCAGTTTTGAAAAACAAAGCAAGAGAATGACACAAAATATTGTGAGGAGGCAGAAAAAGGTCAAAGTGAGTCCCAAATTTACCGTTGATATTAAAATTAAAAGGAACACATGATTAATTCTGTGTTTTGCTCTGGCATTCACCACCATAATGTTCAGATTTGGATAACATGGGTTTCATAGTGTGAAAAGAATTTGCCGCACAGCTTGAGAGCGTATTAAACCAGCATGAGCAAAATGATGCTGGACATCCTTCCCGCCCTGTAATCAGCTTACCCTGAATCTCTTTTTGTACTTTTGCTTTTCTCTTGGAAGGATATGAAAATAATTAGTCACAGCACACAGATTTTTATTAGAGTATCACATGTGTCAGCGTTGTGGGTGTTGTAAGTGCTTTATGTGTTTCCATTAGTGCTTTCATGTCCGTGTAGCATTTTTTTTTCTGGCCAACGGCGTGGAAATTACCCGTCGGATCATCTAACAGTCCGTTTAATAGCTGCTGGTCAGTCTGAGGCATGATGCTACTATCACACGTCCCAGCGGACACTGGGCAGCAGAGGATGACCCTCTCATATCTCTGTTTTGTTTTCAATCAGTGTCCTCCTCCCCCCCGACTCCTCCTGTGATCCTCACAGTGGCCCTTGCTACTCCTTCAGCTGTGGTCTGTTTAAAGAGGAGAGGGAGTGAGTGGAGGATGGGAGAGGAGCTCAGCAGGCTCACCAGGGGAGAAATTAGCCTCCACCATCATGGCTGCTTTGATGAGTCTGAGACATAGACGCTGTGGAGGGGATGTGTGTCAAAACGGCTCTGTTGGCTGGAGTCAGGATGCAGTGAAAAGTGGCTCCACAAAGATCAAAACAACCACAATTTTAATGATGCATCACAGGCTCTTTTTATATCTGTAGTTTACCCATGATTCCTTGGTTTAACCAGCTACAATCTCAGCTGTTTTTTGTTTTTATTAATGAATAATCTAGCAGTACTTTAACCAGTCCACTAGATAATTATTCTGTTTATGTATTCAAATAATAATAAGCAACTTCACAGGCACCAGAGCTTTAATTGATGCCTTAGAATTGTTTATTTTTGTGTAAAATACAGTCAAAACTCCCTAGAGCTGTTCAGTATATAATGAAATTACAGTAGGCTGCAAATGCTCACATATCAGAAATAATCACGGTAGAAAAAGAATGCAAATGACAAATAATTAAAAACATGACTAGGTGTTGCTGTGTGGATCCACCTGTTGACTGATCATTTCAGCAGAGTCCATTTTCAAACCTGCTGTCGGTGCCTTTGGCTGCTCTGAGTTGAAGTGTTGGTCAGCTGTTTGTCACCGTCCAGGAGTCTCTTAATGCACTCAGTTGCCACAGATACAGGATGATTAGAGGCAATTTACTGTGTTAGCTGTTTTTTACCAGGATGGACGGCACAAAGGACTGATCCTTCTGACGTGAGGCTCATTTTCTTCCTGGTGCATTTAACTGCTGCTTGTGATTATCACTGTAAAAAAAAAAAAAAAAAAGTTCAGGGAACAGTTTTTGCATTTGTTTCATTTTCCTGCCTTGTGTCTTTTACTGAATCCCCTGTATTATTATTTATAGGTGCTCTACAGGGATAAACACGTGTGGGGATAAATAAAGTATAAATAGAGTAGCTGATGCTGTTGTTCATTTCTGATTTTATATTTTGCTGCAGATGCTGAAGATTTTCTCTATGGCTCGGTTTCATAGACAGCTGCTCTCAAAAAGTGTAAAGCATTGGGAGTTGCTCTCTTTGCACTTTTGCCATCTGAGACTAGCTTGCGGGAATGATGAGAGTAACGAGGATGAACTATATGTGGAGACCTTTTTAATGTTGTGCCTTTGTACTGACATTTAGCTTGCTGCTCTTTATAATGAAGTGGGGTGAAAAAAAGCCGCTCAGACGGAAAAGGAGCAAAATGCAGGAAGAGAGGAGGAAGAGACAAAGATTCAGGGGAGATGATTAGGACATATTTAATTAAAAATAGAAAAAAGTGAAAGTTAACGTCTGTGCTGACACTTTTATTGCCTGTGCTGAAGCAAACCCCTGTTAAACAGTGATCGTAGCATCATCAGTGACAGAGAAAGTGACAGCGGCAGGTTGGAGGCAGGAGAGAACCAGTGGGGATGATGGGAAGACAGAGATTGCGATGCTGATGAGTCGTCGCCGCCGCCCCTCCCTGCGCTCGTCTCTCCCTGCGCTCATCTCTCCATCAATAGGGGTTTCCATGGCAACCCCAGCCTTCCCCCTGACCCCATGTGAACAGAGCCGCAGGATTAGTCCTGAAAGAGAGCTCAAATGTCAACACAGCTCCAGGAGCTGCCACGTAGGCCTGAGAGAGGAGAGGGGCGTCTGTTTTCCTGCACAGTCGAGTCATTTTTGAGTGTGTCGTCATGTCGTCAACTCGTGTGTCCACTACATCTCATTGTGGCTCATGCAAAGTAGAGTTAATTATGTAAGCCATTTTCTTTTTTTAGTCTTAGCCGACATTTAAGTCTTATTTAGTCATCAAATTATATTGAAACGACACAAATCACTGCCAACATAAAGTAACAACTCAGCTTCACTAGTTGGTTTAAAATAGGTTAAAAAAAACAACCTCATGTTTCGTTAAACTGCCTTAATTTCTTTGTGGCAAACCTTAATGTGCCTCCTCAGCATTGTGGTGTGATTGCCAGCTATTTTAATGGCCGTGTTGCTTCTCTGCTGATAAACCAGTGCATTCATTAATTTTTCTCAGCCTCATTGTTACAAAAATGGGCCCAAACAACACTTTATTTCCTTCTCTTAAGCCCTGTTATTGTAATTTTTCACTTTATGATGCGTTCTGTGAAATAGTTAAAGTAAGTTGCTCCGAGCTCATGTGCTTTCTGTGTCGTCCTGATATGGTGAACGCAGCACAGAAAACAGAACTGCTGCGCTGTAATAAAAAAAAGTCATTATGATATTTCCTCTCCTCCCTATTGACAATGAAAATAATAAAGAGATTTTGAGGGATTTTTATTTAAACCACTTTTTGCTTTTTTCTTATTTCTTCAAAAATAGTGCTGTTAATGACGTCAATGCTGTCTTGCATTAGTTATGTAAATAGGAGGCATTTACAAATACAGTATATTTAGTCGTAGTTTTCATCCATCCATCCATCCATTTTCTATACCGCTTAATCCTCTGCAGGGTCGCGGGGGGGCTGGAGCCTATCCCAGCCGACTTAGGGCGAAGGCAGGGGACACCCTGGACAGGTCGCCGTCGTAGTTTTCATTAACTAAATTAATACTAATACTAAGAAGATTATGTAAAGGCATAAATTGATTAAAATGTTTTTTTTCTGCACCTACTGAGTCCATTTAGTGAGTATGCTGTCTTCAAAACAGCAAACAGTAAAACATTCAATATGGTCCTTAAAAATTAAGCAGAAAGGTTTAGTTTTAAACATTATACCAACAGATTTATATATTTTTGCCCTGAGTACATTTGTAACACAAAAATGTATTTTACCATAAAAGATTTTTAAATGTCACTGTTGTTTTCACTTATTATTTTGTCTGTTCCTAGTTATTTGTTATTGGGATGGTTTCTCATGTCCTTAACTGTTTTGTCGCATTAGTAAAGTGCACTTTGGTAAAGAACTTGTTTTTTCCACCCATGTGTTCATGTCTGCACAGCTGCAGTGGAGGCGTGTGTCCTGCATGGGCTGAAACGGCGAGCAGCGGGTTTTCTGCGCAGTAACAAGATAGCAGCACTCTTCATGAAGGTGGGGAAGAGCTTTGCCCCTGCGGAGGAGCTGTGCAGGAAAGCCCAGGAGCACGAGCAGATCATCGAGACGAAGTGAGAGACGCCGACGTCACAGCAGACTTCAAAGCTTACATCAAAGCCCTGCGCTTGCGAAGGCGCTGAAAATAAATGGCTGTCTGCTTACTTGAAGGGCTTTTTTTAATATAAAAACCTTCTGAATAATTCAAGTATATGAGCTTTTATAAATCATGAATCACTGATGCCATTAGCTTCGTACAGATGCAGTTTTTGGACTTAATAGAATTTTTAGAACATAAAGTGGGAGGGGGTTTATTCAAAATTAAACTTTACTTTCTGCAGAAGAAGTCAGAGCTTGCAGAGTCAAGACAGCCTTCGCAAGATGCCCCGACTGCCCAGCCTTAACCCGCAGGGAGTGAAGAACCTGTGGATCCGGACGGCTCTATTTGAGAAGGTGCTGGACAAGATTGTTCTCTACCTGGTGGAGAACAGCAGGTGCGTTGAGAAAAGCAAGTGAATATCCTTTAAACTCTCTGTGCTACAAGAAGTCCATGTTCCCTCTAAGTTCCTCTTTTAATATTTTTCTTCCAGTAAATACTACGAGAAAGAGGCCGTTCTAATGGACCCTGTGGACGGACCGATCCTGGCTTCTTTGTTAGGTATGTGGCATTTAAAAATTTGTGGCTTTAAGGAAAATATATGCAACTTTTACAAGGATGTTTTGGTTCCCTCCTGCTCTCTGTACTAATAGCTTGTTCCTTCTGTACTTCTGTCTTATACCCAAAGTCTGCTGGACTGTGTTGTTTTCTGGTTGTAATATGGCTGCTGGAGCTGATCGCAGTCTTTTTAGCTGCACAGAGCTGTTCGAGGCTAGACAGGAAGTCATATTCAAAAAATTAGAGAGAAACTGGTCAATTTCCAAAATAAAACACCCGGTGCAGACTTCCTGTTTGGATCACATTCAGTGTATTCAGCTCAAACTCTAAGACTAAAACTAACAGTTCTCACAGGTCCACTCTGCAGCAACAGGCACATTATTCCTCACCGGCTTTTCACAAACACTGACAATTTTTCAGCCAAACTCACTGTTGCAGGGGACTGAATCTGGGTCTCAGCTTGGGTAACAAGCCAAGAGAGCAGAGTAAGATGTACTTAAGATGCAATCAATTATGTATTTCATTTTTTTTTTATCTTTTCCTTTTGCTTGTGAATTATCTTATCATTTTGCATCTTTGAGTCTGAACAAAAGTCGTTAGAAAATCATTGCAGTTGGGAAAAATCAACTCTTTGAACCGGCCACAAGCTGCAAACTCATGCAACCTGTAAGACAGGTCACAAATAGACAAACTTATTTCATGAAAGTCAAGAGATTTTTAAAATGAAGGAAAGAGAATGAGCAAATTTTGATTAAAATTGAATGTATTGTCAAAGGAATTAATAGACTTTGATGCTTATAAACTGGTAGGAAGTAGATCATCATGAGTAGCAGTCCTATGAATCAGGTCATTAGCATATGAAGGAAACTTCCCCCTGGAGCCTGGACACTGGTGGTGGTGATGAGGAAAAGAGCTTGAGGCCAGAATGACTTCATGAGAGGGAAATCTGATCAAAAGGTTTGAATGGAATCAGTTTAAAGTGATGAAGGGGGGTGATGGAGATGTTTCAAAAAGTCCTCATGGTGCTGAAATGACTGCTTGTAACTTAAGAGGGAGAGGAGATCATCTTCCTGTCTGAGCTTTAGCTGAGCTGAAATATCGACCACTCTTTAGAGCGTGCTCATTGATGTTTAAGATAATCCAGGTTAGGAAAACCTTCCATCTAGTGTCTGTATTACGTAACTGTTCACCCTCGTTGTCACAGTGGGACCTTGTGCTTTGGAGTACACAAAGATGAAGACAGCCGACCACTTCTGGACGGACCCGTCTGCTGACGAGTTGGTGCAGAGGCATCGCATCCACGGTGGCCACTGCAGGCAGGATTCTCCCACCAAGAGGCCTGCACTGTGTGTAAGTAATAAAACTGCTAACACATCAAATGATTTAGTGCCAGGCTCCTTTTTTATTGCTTCCCACGTGTATAAAGCATATATTTATTGTGGTATATGAGCAGGCAGGCAGAGTTTCAGTGGTGCGTCTCATCAGTTACATTCCCTCCTGAGATGCTGTCTCTCTGATTAAAGAGAACCTGCTAAGATCGCTGCATAAAGAGAGAAGCACTGCACGTCTCAGGAGGAGGAACAGAGTGTATCTGAGACCTTCACACTTGTTTGGTCTTCAGCGTATCAGTGATTCAGGTCACCTCGGCTTATCTAACAACACCACAATACACTTTACAGTTGTGTGGTTCTGTGCAGCCGAAGCACAAGTAGACTGGTCTTTGGCATCTCAAACCAGGGAGGATGCATTGGTGCACATGAATGGATGTTCCATTCTTCATTTGAAAACTGGATATTTATTCATGGGAAATGGCTTTACTGTGACTGGCCGCCTGTAATCCATTCTGTAAAGACAGTCATCTGTTTAGCCCCAGCTTATGATGTTTGTTATCTGATTGGACATATTTTGTTTGTCTGTGTTGTGCAGATCCAGAAGAGGCACTCCAGCAGCAGCATGGATGAGCGCCCCTCCCCCTCACCATCAGCTCGTGAATATGTGGAGTCCCTGCATCAAAACAACAGGGTGACGCTTCTATTTGGCAAAAACAATGTGCTTGTACAGCCGGTAACTGTCCGATTTCTCTTAATCATGCAGATATGACGCTAAAAATAAACTCTCCAAATGATTAAATCCATTGAAAACACTCATCCTAATGTCTGTTTTCAGAGAGATGACATGGAGGCTATTCCAGGTTACCTCTCTCTGCACCAGAATGCTGAAATCATGACCCTGAAGTGGACCCCCAATCAGCTCATGAACGGCTCTGTCGGAGACTTGGACTATGAGCGCAGGTGAAAAATCCCACAGCTGCACATGAATTATGATGTGTACAAAGCTTTTGATGATACTAGAAATCATTTTCATATTAAAAGGTGTTTAACACGTCCTCAAAGACGTGTAAACACTCGACAGTGTTTTGTTTACTTCCTCTCGCTGTTGTTTGTGCAGCACTCAGGCTTGCTCCGGGGCTCAGTATGCTGCTGATCTAATGGAGCTTATTTTCAGCAAACCAGCAGCCAGTAGATGGTTTATTGACTGAGACGTCAGCCATCCCTCAAACTAGCAAACCGTATTATGATCCTGTGCCTGTGCGTGGTTTCTCTCACCCAAAATAACGATTGTTGCATTAGGCAACTCTGCTCCAACTTGTCCATGCGCACCCTCCTGACAACTACCTTTATAATCTGTAAAATTAACGTGCCTTGAGATTTTCTTCACAGAGATGAGGTTTAAACATTCCCTGTGGATTTGTTTTTCATAGTTTTCTTGTCCACCCAGTGTGCAAAGACTAGTCTGGGTTGTTTTTCGATTGACAGTGTTTGTGATTTAATGTTCTTCAGTGTTTACTGGGACTATGCCATGACGATCCCTCTGGAGGAGATTGTTTACTTGCACTGTCATCAACAAGGTGGGTCCACACGTCCCTTTAGCTTTTATACCTCAACTCTGTTTGCATGTTTTCACTGCCTTCTCTGTTTATTATCAACATCTGCAAACAAACAAACACAGCTGTTTAATAAAATGTCCTCATGACTGATCAAACAAATAAATCATCTCCTGCGTGCCTCCTGTAGTTGACAGCGGGGGGACGGTGGTGCTGGTTAGTCAGGATGGCATCCAAAGGCCTCCACTTCGCTTCCCCAGAGGAGGCCACTTGCTCCAGTTCCTCTCCTGCCTGGAGAACGGCCTGTTGCCTCACGGCCAGCTGGACCCTCCGCTCTGGTCCCAGAGGGGAAAGGTCAGCACAGGAGGTCTCTCCTCAGAGTTGCTCCCCAGCTTAAGATGCTGAACCCAAATTACACAGATTGGTCTTTTTTGTACTAAAAGAAAAAGCTAAATCAGCTTCACTGGTCAATAAATCAATAACAAAGACATTTGGGTTCAGAGCTAGACACACCACCTGGTTGTATTCATTGTTTGGAGTGATACTAATGAATGCAAGGCTTAATATTTTCTCTGCACCACCACACAAGATGAGCCTTCTTTAATGAATGGATGTTGTAGTCAGGTTCTGAATAGCTGAATTATCTGCAGCTAAACCGGATGATGAAGACCACCCACGCACGTTCAGCCGCTATTAATAAGCTTAAGCATACAGACGCTCATCGCTCAGCTCAGCTGGGCTGTAATGGTTGAGAATGATTTGTTACTGGAGTGGGTTTTATTAACGTTTATATTCTCCTTGCAGGGAAAGGTGTTTCCAAAGCTGCGGAAGAGGGTTCCTCAGGGATCTGGATCCACAGACTCGGTCTCAGATAAGGAGGAGGACGAGGCCACAGACTATGTCTTCCGCATCCTCTTTCCAAACAGCCAGTCCGAGTTCGGTGAGATTCCCTTCGGAGGAGCAAATTAACATGAGCAGCGCCCGCAGGCCTCTCACACCGTTGCATTTTCATGAGTGTATTACTCATTGTTTGTTACAGTGACTATAACCCATCCTCCCCATCTGACTTCCTTCCTTTACCTTCAACTGAGTGGACAGTCTCCCTCCAAAACAGGAACCCTGGTGGTACCCAAGAGGTCCTGCAGCTGTCCTGAAGAATCCCCCTCACTCACAGGAAGCAGCTGTAACACTGTCACACCTCGGCTCGTCTCTCCGTCTGTCAGCTTGTCTTGCTTTTATCCCCCCCATCTAATATCCTCCTGACCTGTCCTGCGCCTCTGGCAAAGTTTATTGATGTTTCCCGTTATTAAAGCCCCTCCCCCTCCCTACCACCTTGTGTCACACCTTTTTACTGCATTACCGCACAGCAACCTTTTAACAGCCGATGGGGCGGACAGCTGATTGATCGAATATGGGTGCTGAAGCGAGAAAAGCTCTTCCTCAATTCATCTTTCTCTCTGTAATAATTAAATAATATGGCTTTATGCTTTCAAATTGTGCACAGATTGCAGTTTATGTTTTTGTTTTCCAAGTGCTTTATCTTTGCTCTCACAGAAATCAAACACATTCGCAATTGATCAGCATAATTCTGCTTTTGCGAAATGTTTTTTTAAATCATCCAAAGTGCAAATCTAATTGTCCTTGAAAGCCTGAGCTGTTTAATGGTTTTTAAGTGACAGTGAGACTGACGTGTGTGTCTGTGCACATTGCAGCGACTCCTCCAGACTTGATGGATCAGGGAGCTACAATGTGGCATCCGACTCTCAGGAAGTCCTCGTGTTCCTCCTGCTCTCAGGGGAGTCTCTCCGACGGAGCGACACCCAAGGGATGCAACCACGAGAGGTGAGAGATAAACACACTTCAAGCTCGACTGAGTTGTGTAAGATCGTAACAGGGAAACTGAAAGGCAGCAGAGACACACATACTCAACATGACATCCCTTAGTGCCAGCTAGGAAACCTCAACAATGGAGACAGAACTGGGGAGGGAGGAAAGATACAAGAAGCCAGTAATTACCCAGAAGACAATTACATGACATTTACCTCCCAGACGAGAGAATGTGTTCTGAAAATGAGGTGATAAGCAATGCAGATGAAAGTGTTGGAGGCTATGAAAAAAGGCCAATTAATTCTGTATGGCAGCACAATAGGTTATCATTTGAATGATAAAGGTTAGCCCCAAGACTGTAATAAACTCCATGAAAGATACAGTATCTCATACATTCAGGATACTATGAATAACTTCCAGATGATTAGCTTAATGAGACCGGGATAGCTGCATTATTTTGCATGAAGTGTTTCCTCCAGAAAAGTAAAAAAAAGCTCTGTGTTGTGTCTCCCCCGCAGGGCTCCCCTGAAGCTGTTGTGCGACAACATGAAGTATCAGATCATCTCTCGGGCGTTTTATGGCTGTATGTGACTGCTTGTTGTGTAAACTGGCAAGCTTTAGCATCTACACACGTTTGCTCTGAAATTGTCAGGAAGTAATAAATGATATTCTCATTTTAATTATCGCATTAAGTAATTACCTGTATTGTCAACCAGGGTTGGCACACTGCCGTCACCTGTCCACTGTGCGCACACACCTATCGGCTCTCGTCAATCACACCATTGTGGCGCCCGACGTGCCACGTGACGCCTACAAGGGGCTCACAGCGGACGTTTGGCAGACGTTCCTGCAGGACTGCACGGTAAGCGTCACTGTCGTCACAGCAATGCAACGCCACATTACTGCTGAATATATGCCACACACACACGCACACACACACGCACAGCTCTCTCTGTCAGTCTCTTGTTTCATCCATATTCATCCTCTGGTAATCATGCAGCTCACGCCTTTAGTCTCACAACAGTGTACGAGAAGCGTGACTAATGGAGCTGTCAGTCTCAAAGTCCACGTCTACACTTTATCTGGACATTAGTTACATCTTCCCGGAGCCACAGTGGGTTTCATCTGAATATTAAAAAAACATTTTTGCATGCTTCATAAGAAAATATTTTCTCAAAACTGGTTTATTTTTGTGCTTTTTATTTCAATATGCTAATGTTATATTTGATTACCACTGGGTTAGTCGCTCAGAAAATTGACTTCAATTTTGAGCAAAAATTTGTTTTTGACTACAGAAACAGTAGCTAAACTAAAATGGTCCTTTGGTTTGGATCTCCTTTTAGGGAGATGGCTCAGTTTTTATCACATGACCTAAGGCCTACAAGATATGCGATCTCATTCAGTGGATTACTATTTAACTTTTTTATTATAATACAGTATTAGTTGTTTTCTCTTGAGCTACCATATAAAATCCATACAAATCTGTATGGAAGAACAGTTTACCCTCTAAATGCTTGATTAAGCAACAGATTATTGGCTGAGTAACAGCTGTAGACAGATGTTCATGATCTGCACTGACATCTGAAGGTTATAAATTACAGTGAGCACCTACAGTATATACAATGAGAGCTGGAAGAGGCTTAAGCTCCTGTTCTCTTCTCTGTTTGCCTCTTCTTGGATGCATTAATCATCAAAGAAATAGCTATGATAGCTATGATGCCTCTGTCTACATGCCGCCATGTTGTTGAAGTTCTTGTTTCAAACATACACTGAGAGATAAAAGTCTGTTTAAATTAAAGGAGAAACACAAAACGAACCAGTGTACTGAGATGACTGAGGGTAGGTCTTGTGTCTTCAGGCATACGAGGAGGAGGAGCTGCTTCGCCTGGTCTACTTCGGCGGTGTGGACACCTCACTTCGCAAGGAGGTGTGGCCTTTCCTGCTGGGTCATTATCAGTTTGGAATGACAGAAGCTGAGAGGAAGGAGGTTTGTCATTTGCACAATGCTGGCTTTTCCCACAAAGCAGCACTTACCTGAATCTAACCTCCCATTCCTCCCTCCCAGGTGGATGAACAGGTGCGAGTGTGCTACCAGCAGACCATGCAGGAGTGGCTCAGCTGTGAGGAGATCGTCCGCCAGCGGGAGAAGGAGCAGCATGCTGCAGCGTTGGCAAAGTGCTCTTCTGGAGCGAGCATGGACAGTTCGAGTCAGAAGATGATCCACCGTGACTCCACCGTCAGCAATGAGGTGAAGCAGTAACACTTATTCAGAAATGTCAATAAGCGTTATAAAAGATGCTTTTTTAAGACCATGGCCATTTACCAGGATTAGACAGAAACTTTGAATTTATCTTTGTTTTTCCTGCAACTTTGCAAAAAAGCATCACTTAATCATCATAGTGTTCCTTTAATGTGAGCACAGCACTCAATCCGAAGAACAATTAGACTCTTTAGCATTATATATTTTTTAAACTAATATTTTGGTCCTCATGTCTCTGTTGCCCAGTCTCAGTCCTCTCAGAGCTCAGGCAGGCAGAGTCTGGCTCGCCTGCCGAGTGACTCCAGCAGCAGCACACAGGTAACAGAAACTCTCCATATTACAGCCTGAATGGATGATCTTTTAAAAAATGGTCACCCCAACAAACTGAACAGCACACCTGTTGCTTTTTTTGATTCGTTTTTCAACGATGACTAAAGTAATGCATGTGATCCCAACTTTTTGAACCAATATTCCTCATTCATCCCTGCATTCTCTCTCCTGCTAGTTCTTCACATCCACCCATCCCTTCCCCTGGAGTAGCCTGCTTCCCTTTGGCTTGTTCTTACAGGTGTTTGAGTCCGTAGAGGAGGTGGACCAGATCGAGATGGAGCCCAAGAACGAAGAGGCCAAACAAGTGCCCAAGATGCCCAACGGAGCTCTGCAGAATGGGACGAGCTCTCCTGACTCCGGACATCCCTCCTCCCGCAACTTCTCTGTCACCTCGGGCCTGTCGGACGGCTCCCTCAGCACAGAGGACAGCGCTGCACCCGATGCAGCTCCAAGATCTGCTGTGGTCCCTCAGGCACCACAGAGCCCCGTCAAACCAGCAGGAGCAGAGAGTGAAGGTCTCACAGAGGACAGTCAGGTGAAAAGTAAAGGGAAAGACAAAGAGGTGAAAGCACCTGATGAGGCTAAAACTGCAGAAACTACCAAGAGTGAGATGACAGGAGACAAGCCTAAAACGGAAGAAACTGTTGAGGAGTCTGAGGCAATTAAAACAGAGGAGCCTGAATGTCAAGATAAAGACCTGGATGCTGTGGCAGATGTAAAAGGAAGTACATCTTTAGAGTCGAGGAAAACAGAATCCAATGGAGGACCCGTTTTTACAGCAAACACCGGGGAGCCGAGAGCAAGAGAAGGCCTCTTTACCTCTCAGAAAGAAGAAGCTCAGGTCATGACCGAATCTGACGAGTCTCCCTCAGCCATAGAGATGGAGGAGATCCCCAAAGCCAAAGTTTCCATGGTGCCTTGGAGCAGGAAGGGGCGTTGTGAAGCATCTTCTTTCTCCGACGACTCAGCCCCTCACGGGGAGCTGAGGCAGGAGGACGAGCAGGGAAAGCCCAGTCCAGAGGGCACCGAGTCAGTCCTGTCTGAGGAGCCGGAGATGGAGAGCCTCTACCAGAACTTTGACCCTCTGACCGGGTCAGAAAACACCAAGGATGAAGTGACCTCTCAAGAATCGACCGGGAGCCCTTTCTCTGTATGCACTCACTTTTTTTAAGAATTTAAACTCCTTTATCCTCGGACAGATCAATCCTCTAATGAGCTTTCTTTAGTTATTCATACATCTATTGTAGTTGTTCTCAAACCCCTTGAGGGTTCTAGGGGGTCGTCAGCATAACTTAATACTTTTCCCTATAAATCCATGCATAAGTAACAAAATGACAGAATGATGATGAATTTAAATTTGATTATGAATTTCATACATTTTCTGTAATGAAACATCTTATTCTTCGTACATTGTACAGCAATCAGCAATAGAACCACTGATTTGTCATTTTGTTTGTTCCAGCAAGAGCTTTTGGACTTGTACACTTTAAATCTGCACCGCATTGAAAAGGATGTGCAGCGCTGCGACAGAAACTATTGGTACTTCACTCCGGCCAACCTGGAGAAACTACGCAACATCATGTGCAGGTAACTCACACAGAGGGAGCACCAGGAGTGTAAAAAATGGGTGTAAATTTGCTAATTTTACCCAACTTTATGTGTACAAATAATGATTCAACAGAGCTAATAATATACATATGACACTATGTTTGCAATATATGGCAATATGACCAATATAAATGCATAATTGTTGTACCAATGGGATCATGAGTGTTTGGATCATTTCACCTCAGAATCCCACATTTCCACCCTGGTAATAAAAAAGCCCTTTAGCTTATTTTGTAAGGAAACAGGAAAGTGAAATTCCAGCTAAGTTTTTGTCAACTCTAACAGAGAAGCAAGATAAAATCATTCCGACTAGAAACATCACAAACTGCACCTTAGAGAGGCTTCAATTATCACGTTGTTTTGGTAAATGGCGAAAATTATTCGAATAAACTTCTTTCTAGCACTGAAGAAAAAAAAGGAGAAATACCTCTCGATCTGGATGGCAGTTTAACACTGAAACTGGCACATAAAAACATACGAGTACAGTGAGTTTCTCCTCTCCTGGTTGTATTTTTTCAGTTATATCTGGAGGCATCTTGACATCGGTTATGTGCAGGGCATGTGCGATCTGCTGGCTCCACTTCTAGTCATTCTGGATGACGGTGAGTCAACGCTCTGAATCACCTCTTTATTTTCCCACTTGTCTGACATTTGGTGTATTTTTACAGCTATTGATGGAACAACAGAGAACAGTTTGCCCACTCACTTTTCTCACTCCAGCTTCCTCTCTCTGTTTCCTCCTTCCAGAGGCCATGGCCTTCAGCTGTTTCACTGAGCTTATGAAGAGAATGAATCAAAACTTTCCACACGGAGGAGCTATGGACACTCACTTCGCCAACATGCGCTCTCTAATCCAGGTGACACAGCACCAGTAAAGCCTTTTATACATACAGTAGCAGTCGGGTTCTGCTAAATCCGTTCATTACCCACAAACGCCCCATTTTCTCACACTTTTCCTCCGCAACCAGTCTCATTATTTTCTCCTCCTGAATCTCCTCTGATCCCAACTGTGTATAGATCCTTGATTCTGAGCTGTTTGAGCTAATGCACCAGAACGGAGACTACACCCACTTCTACTTCTGCTACCGCTGGTTTCTCCTCGACTTCAAGCGAGGTAAAGTGACTGTGTGGTGCAAAGGACTTCACGCCAATTAGAGAGAGAGAGAGGATCAATTCTCTTTTAAGTCGTGTTTGTGGATAAAATGCTATAAAACCACTTGGCAGCTTGCTAACAAGACATCTAGTTACTAAGACTGCGAAAGGATTTAGAAGTCAGTTATGTTTTTGAAAAGCCATTCCTCTGAGTTGCCTTTGAAATAATTGGCACGAACTGCTGCTGCGTGGACAGATTTTATGATTAATTATTGTGAAACTGATGATTCAACTATGCACTACCTTGTTTTTTTTACCAACTTTCTCACCTGTGGATCTCAGTTTATTCTCTCTCTCACCTCAGCAAACACCTGCTTTCACACTGCTATTTCTCTCCACCACCTACAAACTCGCCTCCCATCGAGGCTCTCAAACACTGAAGTGGTTCGACTCCTGTTCCTGTATGTGCTTTGTTTTTTCCAGAGCTGGTGTATGATGATGTGTTTGCAGTCTGGGAAACCATCTGGGCAGCCAAGTATGTCTCTTCTAGTCACTTTGTCCTCTTTATTGCTTTGGCACTGGTGGAGATCTACAGGGATATCATCCTGGAGAACAACATGGACTTCACCGACATCATAAAGTTCTTCAATGGTAAAACGTGAAGCTTTACGGTGGATGCTTTTTTTCATACATGCCTG
>JAPZDY010000022.1:19453395-19474920 GCA_029783645.1 Ctenochaetus hawaiiensis | reverse complement strand
TTAGATAAAAAAGATTTCAACAGAGAACACTGTTCTGTCTTTGCTATCGGTGACGTCTTTTTTTGCTGCATAGCTGACATATTTAAAAACTGTTTGGAAAACTCACTTAAGTTTTCTTTGATGTAGATGAGCCGTGAAAAGCATGTCAAGCATTGAGTTTGTTTCAGTGTCATCTGTGTCATCTGATGCTGGACAATATATCGATATCATAATATGAGTTAAATATTGCCTTAGATTTTGTTCTTGGTTATATGATATAAGTGTTGTCTTGTTTTGGTTTTAAAGGCCGTATTTCAATAAAGTGGTGAAACTTTAAGAACAATATCAGACTATTCTAGTTCCAAAATTTGCATTTTACCCACTTACTCATTATATAAACATTACTGATGATTATTTTTTCAAAAATATAATTGTGTTAATATTTTTGAAAACATTAACAGTCATCCCTATTTCAATGTTGCAATTCCTATAGAGATATTTGGTCAAAAAACTGTGATGTTTGATTGTGTCCATATCCACCAGCACCGATGTGGCTTTGACTTACAACTGAACATTTTTGTTCAGTGACTCAAAAATACCAAGATATATGTTGGTCATCGTCATTCAGTCCTAAAATATGATTTCTGATCTATAGCCTTTAAGCTTTAGTCTCACCCATAAATGGCAAAACGGGCAGCAGCTGCTGGGTCAATTTCATTTCCATTTTTTGCCTTTTTTCTGGCCTCCAAAGTCTGCGACAGAAGATTTCCTAAAGCTGAGAGGATGCCACTGACAGACACATACACACACAAAAGCAACTTTATTAATGCAACACATATTATAAAATAATCTGATTAAATCACACCACTGTCATAAACATGTTAGGGGAGGCTTTCCTGGCAGATGCTGATTGGCTAACAGCAAACATCTGACACAAAGAGGCAGCCTGAGGTCAGTGCAAACAAAGATACACTGTGAAGTCAACAATCAAATAACAACGCTAACAAATGTTAACAATTGTACCAACATACCAAACAGTAACTAAACTTTTATCCGTGCTTTAGTGAATAATGAAGTCTCATTTTTAACTGTCAAACTGAGAGACACGACAGTTTGCAGAACATCAGCAGCCCAAAACAGTCAGTAAATTAAGCTAATAAAGCTACTAACCTTGTTATAGATTTCGTGAGGATGGGATATTTCTTCAGGAGAAGCAGATACTGCTGCAGTAAACGGATATGAATGGACGCATCCCGGACAGGACGGCTCTGCACAGGCATTTTCAGCTTTTATCAAAGCTACTGTGCAAACATCACCGCAGCTGAACTGTCAGGGGAGAAGTTGAAAAGTAACCCCGCTGAACTCTTCCTGCCGACGTCATTACGTTACTGGCGTAGCCACGCCTTTACGTCTCCGTCAAAACATTACTCGAGCGTTTAGTAAATTTGCTATATTCCGAGCATGTGAACTAGCTTTCACGTCAAAAACAAAGAAAAACTAATTAGGGTATATTATAATAGACTGAAAATGGATTTAACTGTATCTACTTATATAGCAATGTAAACTTTTTTAAATACTTGATTTAAGATTCAAACCTTGAAGTAACATTGCCGAGAATATGTAATGTTTTTGTGTCTCTAGCCATTAAAGTAAAATTACTGACCTTTTATATTGCATGCAATTTTACTTGTTATGGGAAAAGCAGAAATTGAGCAACGTATGCAAAAAAAAAAAATTTAAAAATGAAAAATAATCAATATTAATCATTAATAATTAACGTTAAATATTAAATTATTCATCTCTTCATTTAGGCATGGCTGTGAACCAGCATATTCAATATCCCAGCTGTGCCACTTTAATCAAGCCGCCATTCCTAATGTTATTAATCACTCAAGTAGAAATGTCCTTCTTTAAAGGGTTGGTTGAATACAATAAGTCATATAAACATTATAGTTGACATTTTCTAAAAAAGAAAAGGCTGACGTCCAAAACAATTGAATCTCTAATTCTTAATGAGTAATCCTAAACAGTGCTTATAGTTATATTGTATTTTTTTAACACCAAAAACAAAGTTCTCTATGATTAGATACTTAGTAGTAAAATGTCCACAACCTATTAAAGATGAAAAACTATTAAAAAGTATCTCTGATAAGCCTGATGTCTCTATTTACAGTATGTCTGTTTCTAAAGCAATTACAGTTCCACATTTCCTATTTATTTGTCCTATATTTTCGATAGCTTCCTGCTAAGTTTATAATTATACCGAGGCTTTTCTGTGCACTAACACTCATTAAAAGTGACGACAAAGTAGTGCTGAAACTCTGCACTGGAGCAAGAACAACACCTTATGTATCTCTTCAGTGGGTTTCTAAAGAAGTGAGCACATTGAGATGTTTATAGAACCATCACTTTAATAAAAAAGTAAAAAACAAAAATCATATTTACAACACCAGAATGCCAACAAGTTGATACAAATCTGTATAACAACAGTTTAGGGAAAAGTCCTTTTATGAAAATGCAGTGTATAGCAAAACATGATACAGTCTGAACTGCCAAAATAAACTCTTTCATGAAGAGATCTCTGCGTATACTATATACTATATAGCTAAACACGAAACTGAGAAAGCTTATGGGTGGGTTTTGGTCCGTGGTTAACCGACAGACATGTTAGAAAAGTTGACATGCATAACAACTCAAAGTGCATTCCAGTTTATGGGAGACTTTCCAGATTTCTTTAGCAGCTCGTTGGCCTTTGAGAAATGCCTGCACCCAAAAAACCCTCGATGAGCAGACAGCGGAGAAGGATGCACAGCCTGCAGGATGTGGTGGCGTTTCTACAACGAGAGAGAATACAGTTTAGATGCATGAACGTAAAAATCTTTGATCTAAAAAGGACGGAATTAAAACCACAGTGTAGACAGACCCTGTTAATAGTAGCTCCTTTCTTCTGAGCATAAGAACCCCAAAGCATGAAGACAAGGCCTTCCTGGTTGTTGCTGAGCCACTGCACCACAGCGTCAGTGAACGTCTCCCAGCCTTTGTCTTTGTGGGAGTTGGCCTGGTGTGCTCGGACAGTCAACACAGCATTGAGGAGCAACACACCTGATGAGTGAGGTCACAGATTGAAGAGACAGTAAGTTTATTAATGAGCAAAAGCTCTTTTGTTGTGTAAACCTTAAATAGACTGTTTACAAGAGTTTATGTATGTACCTTGCTTGGCCCATCCAGTCAAATCTCCATGTCCTGGGTGCTGAAAGCCTTCAATGTCCGAGACCAGTTCTTTGTACATGTTCTCCAAACTGGAAATGATAATAATAAAGAAAGTAAATATGTCTCTGTCTTGGTTAATGTTAGCCTCGTTACTAAAGACACTTCACAGGAAAGATTTTAAGAAGTGAAAGACACTGAAATGGTTTTAACCTGGGTGGGGGAGTCACTGGTCTTTTGACACTAAAGCACAAACCATGGGCTTGGTTCGGACCATGATACGGATCCTGGCCCAGAATCACCACCTTGACCTGGAATTAAAGACAGAACTTAAAGTAAGGAAGTGGGACAAAAAGACAATGCCATCCTGCATAGCTTTTGTCTGACAGTCATGATGATGAGCCCTGCTTCTTAACTTAGCCCCCCCAAAAACATTAAGCCGTTACTGTTCATGATAAATGATGTCTGAAACGTCAAACGATGGCGCTATTCCTTAACACAACCCTTTACTTCTTTCAGCAGATCGGCGCACAGTTCTCAGGTCCTGGTATCAGAAAATGCCACGGTTTTAGCGTCAGTGCAGGTAAACTTACATCCCGGATGTCGCACGTCTGTGTCCAGGTGAAGACATGCTCAGCAGGTGGGTACACGGTGTGGCGTTTTCTCTCATCGGTAACAAAATTCATCAACTGCGGCAGAAACATTAAGTTAGCCGAACTGTATAAAACAACACAGACACCATGTGTAGTAAAATGACCTGTTCGCTTACTTGTTTAAAGTAGGGCTTTCCAAACTCAGGCGACAGCGCTTTCCTCCAGCTTTCCGCAAATCCTGGAGGTGTTTGTGCGGAGGCCAGTTTCTCGAGCGCTGCTCTCTTGTTGCGGGCGATCTTGTCTAGCTGTTCCGTGGACAGGGGGACAGGAGGTGGGCTGGACGGCTCGGACCCCACCGCCGAGGACCTTTGCTTCTTCTGCAGGATTTTTGTGTATTGAGCAAAATACAGAACAGGTATAATACGTGAAGCCGAAGGTGAAACAAACTGTAAAACCCGTCGATACCGCAGTACAAACATTCTCGTGCTGTTGTAGTTGTGAGCACACTTTAAACAACACTCAAGAACACATCGGTGCTTGTGAACGCAGCTTGAATTACGCAAGACTTGTCGCGGGAAACGACAAATCCCTATTTGAAATAACTCTACAAGTGTACAGTAAGTAAAGTGTAAAAGCGAATAACGTTTTTATTTCGCTGTAGAAACGATATTTGGCTTACGTTAGTTGATAAACTTAGGCGAAAAAATGACTCACCGGGTCTTTAGCATCTTCTTCGGCTTCATCCAAGTCCTTACAAACTCTCTTTTTCGAGACAGGTGAAAAAAATGAGTGAATCGTTTTCTGCCCAATCATTTTCTTAAAACACCTTGTTGGTAAACTACCGCAAACGAATTAATTTCTCCTATTAGCTAATGCAAGAAAAACAGCGGTGAGCTCCTTGGACAAACGAAACTCTCAGCGGGTTAAAAGTAATTCGCGCCAAAGCGAAGTGACGGAAGCAGAGTTATGATAATGAGCTGTGGGTTGTTCAAGACCGCTGCTCTGTGTTTACCGATGTTTTAGATCAGCAAAGCACGAAGTATTCGTCTGAGAGAGAAAAATATTATTCTTATCACTTTCTCAATTTAATTGTGAGATATTTTGTCGTTTTAGATGTATTACGTCGACGTCTGTGCTGCTGTCCACTGTTTTGTAGAGCTAAAATGAATCCTTAGGTTAACTGAGTGATCAGTCAACGGAAATTAATCGCCAATTGTTCTGATAACCAGTTAAATCATTTGAATCACTTTCAAGCAATAATACTTACAATTTCTGGGTTTATTGTTCATAAATATGAGGTATTGCTGCGTTTCTTAATCTTTTATACTGGATACATATATATATATATATATATATATATATATAATTTGTTTTAATTGTCACCTTGGACCTACCATGCACAGATCATCTGCTCACTGATACCAATCACAGCCGAGCAACAACCCAGTTAGTTTACCCTGTATTGAAAGGTCATGAGTTTCACACAAATTACAAATATCGTGTTTAATATTTCATTCTTCTTTTCATCAACCAGATCTTAGTTCACAGGCAAAAGGACATTTCAATGGAGAAGTTTGCGGATTGGGTACCGAGCAACAGTTTCTGCACTGATGATGCAAGAAGTCCACGGAAGAAGATCAAGCTGGAAAGTGCTAAGAAATTAAAAGAGGAAGATGAGGAAGATGATGAACATGCTGCTTTAGAAGAGTTCGCTAATCCTGTTCCCTGGCAAAAAATAGAGGCAGAGGGACTAGACCTTGATTATGCTCTGCTGTTCTCCAAAAAGGAAGCAGATCACCTTTTTAAACAGCTGGAAGAGGAGCTTGTGTACTTATCAGGTACAACATCAAACCTTTCTCTGTGAGTTGTGACAAGAAGTTGCTGTCTGGTTAAACCATGTTGGGTGTTTTTGTTCCAGGAGAAGAAGCAAAGCTCAAGGTGTTTGGAAAGGTGCACAGTATACCAAGAAAGCAGGCCACATATGGAGACAGAGGTCTCTCCTACACTTATTCTGGGGTGATACATTTAGCCTGTCCATGGACTCCAACCTTGGAATATATTCGGGATGCTGTGACAAAAACAACTGGACAAACATTTAACTTTGTTCTGGTCAACAGGTGAGAAATTAGTCGTAAAGGTCACAGTTTGATAATTGTGTCCTTGCTGAAAGTGTTCTTCCCTCTACCAGGTACAAAGATGGGCAGGATCACATGGGAGAGCATCGGGATGATGAGAGGGAGCTGGATCCTCTCTGTCCCATCGCCTCTGTCTCTCTTGGAGCAGCTCGAGACTTTGTCTTCCGGCACAGAGATGCTCGGGGAAAACAGACCCGCCGACAGATTAAGCCCGTGAAGCTGGAGCTCGCACATGGAAGCCTGCTCCTCATGAACTCACCAACCAACACTTTCTGGTACCACAGCCTCCCTGTTCGCAAGAAGATTTCCTCGCCTCGTATCAACCTCACCTTTAGACGCATCCTAGTGAACAGAAAGAAATGACCAAGCGTGGATTATCAACAGGGCCAATGTGGACAAATTTAAAGATGTCTGGCATGTTAAGCTTTGAGAAGCAGCTGGTAATGTTTCTGAAGAAAAGGAACACCACAAAAATCAACACTAGACAGTTCAATCTCCTTGAGGAGTTATAGGTTTTCACTGAGTGCTGACCATGTAAGCTACATTTGGCTTGATTAGTCACATGGTTAATGAAGCAGATTGAAGCTGTGCACCAACTGCAAATTAAGCCTTTAACATGTTATATTTGAAGTCGAGTTGTGTACAGTTCCAAAGATGCAGAAATATGTAATGTGTAGCGAGAAATGTGTAGTGTTTAAAGGGCCAACCGTTTGGTAAGTTGGTTTAAAATATATTGGATGCTGTCTTAAGACTTATTAATTTATCTTTGCTGTCAAGAGTTATCTGTAAATAATAAACTTGGTTGTTCTCTGAAGGTTCTCAAGAAGTTTATGAGCATCAACCTTTGTTCACTGACCAAAAAAACTTAAATGTTCATTGTTTAGGTTTAGATCTATTTGTAGAATATGGCAGAAATTAAATATCATGTTCATTCCTATGTATTCATCAGTGAAAAAAATAATTAAAAAATACCACATTTAAGTGCACATTTGTTTAAATTTTTTAATACCTGAAAACAATCACCGTTACAGATTGCACATAAATACACACAATCTCACATGAATATACATTAGTGCAAATCGCAAACATTACATGAAGTTTTGCACCAGGCCAAATTTCTCAAGGTGACTTAGTTCATTTTGGTAGGAGCAAAATGGCAGTTATCAGTTATACAGAATTAAAAATACTGAGGACAACTTGCCCAAAAACCTGCAGTCATACTGTTACTTTATTAACTGAGAGCAGATCATTCATAGTCTGTTAAACTGTTACACATTGATACCATGCCAAATGGCTTTGATGCAACATACCGTATGTTCACATTAGTTGTAGCACACATGGCTTCACGTGTTAAAAGACAACATGGCACTTTGACCTCAACTGTGCAGCTCTGCAAATGGTGACAGTGTAAGGATTACTGGAAAGATAAAAAATATCAAATTCAATTGATTATGACCTATTGAAACATTTTTTCCAATACAGCCTACATACACTTCTGGGAATGATTAGGCCATTCAGATTAGACAATAAATAACCAGAGTTCAGGAAAATTCTACCTATTTGACTTTGCTTAATATATAACAACCTCTAAGGAACATCTCCAAGAATTCCTAATCAGCTACTGTCTGTCTGTGTGTGTAATGTACAGCCAGTGGACAAAACAACAGGAACACCTTCAAGAATATTGCAATTTAACACAAAAACTACAGCATCATAAAAATGCCACAGAATTTAGTTGACAACCCTGAATGGCTCAACAAACACTTTATAACATGAGTAATGTGTTGCAGGGCCATTATCTTGGAGAGCACTATATTGTCAGGTGTAACCGTTCTTTGTCCCACTGAAGCCAAAATGTTAGCAGAAATTGTTATACCTGTCAAAGGAAAGTAGTGACAAAATCAAAGATGCTTGATTAAAAATCCTGCTGGTCCATAATCTTTGGGATTGAGAGCCTCCTACCCTGGATCAGAGAAAGTGTCCACTCACAGATTTAATATCACAAAATGTAATAAGACGACCTCCAACATGTTACGTGACCCATGATGCACAATTATCTCTACAGTAATGCTCTGGTCTCATAATCCACCTGTTGGTAACAGCGTTGTAACTGGCACATACAGCTGTGACAGTCCGACTGAAAAGGCAGAAGTCAATCAGGCTGTGAGGTTGAAAGTTTCCTCGGCGCGCAGAGCAAGGTTCAGTCTTCGCACTCTCTCATAGAAAAGCATGTAAGCATTGGAAGAAAGCACCTCGTGCAGGCTGGCTTTTCGCACCGAGTCGTCTGACACCCAAAGCCACTGGGAGCTGCAGGCTGAAGAGCCCCGAGGTGAGGAAGGGCTGCGGCGATACGTGACAAAATGTCCTGAGTGCATGTCACCGTGGTGGACCAGCACAGCCATGAGCTGGAAAAGGTACTCTGTAGAACTGGAAAGAAATCAGTAATGTTACATATGATATGTCTGATAAGGAAAACAACCCTATCTAGCTTGATATGCACTGGTTCCCTGTATTGTTGCATCTACATATTCATTTATCAAGATAAACTGGTAACAGTGACTTACATAAATATCAGATTTTAAGATGTGATGACTTAATAAAATTTGCAAACTTGTGCCATTTCTACGACCTTTTATGACTCTTGCCACCTATGTCATGCTTGTTTTGCTATATTATTATATATTTTTACGTATTTCACTCCAGCTTTTACTGTGTTAAGCAACTGTATGTCCATAACTGACTTTTAAACTCTATGTCCTGTTTTATTTTTGGTTTGCTGTATATAAGGTAGCCAGATTTTAAAGTAGCCAGGGAATGCAGATAAAATATAGCCTTTTTGCTAACTCCAGCATTTTTAATTTGTGTTGATTTAATTTGCACTGTCCTTTTATAAATAAACTAAACTGAAATTGAGATTTCAAAGTTCACCTGTAGTCATATGTGAGGCCAAGCTGCGTGTTCACACCAGGAGAGTGAAGAAATACAGAAGAACAGGTTCCGTTGGAAAAAGGTTTGTTGTTGTTGTTACGATGTTCTGCTTCTGAAAAAACAAAATACAACTAATGTGTCATTACAAATAAACAAACTGAATTTGAAGCAGCATGATGTTACAGAGTTGAAAAGTCCAACATACCAGTGCCATTAGCAGTTGGCTTTTCCTTGGATTCTTCGGAATTTTCTGCTTTTATGGGACCTGAAGCACATTTGATCCGCTGACTTCTCTGTGTGGAAGCATTGTGTTTGTAGCGATCCATTGACAGATACTCTGTGAACTGCACATGTTCCTGTCTTTTGATGGGAGTACCTTCACTGGACCACGTCAGTCTTTGTAAATGGATGCAGAGGCACTGGGGGAGCTGGTAGTTGGAGAAAATTGTTGGAGAAAATCTTGTTTAGAGAACAAAACGGGACTTACATCAGTTTTTTATCATCTTCAGATACTACTCATTATGCTAACAGTGACAGGTACCTTTCCCAGTTTTAGCTGTTTAACAAATGTTGTTCTCTGGCTTTCTAGAACTTGCCCATTTACTGTGGTCCCTTGTTGGAGCTGAGGAGAAATTAATCCAAAACAGCGATGAAACAAAGCCATCATTTTTTTAAAAGAAGCACACAAGTGTTTCTGAGGTGAAAATAAAATCAGAGATAAAATATAATAAATAATAAAATTTAAAAATATAAATACAATAAGAATTCGCCAAGACACTAATATTGTTGTGACTGTACCTTGGTGCAGTTTTCACATTCCACTTCTTTGATGGTTTCTGAGGAAATAAAATGCTGAAGACACTGATCAAGAGACATAGGTCGACCCTGACGACAAACACAGAACAAGTTAAGATGAACAGAACAACAAAATGGTACATCAAGTAGTGGTGCTATATCTTTTCATGTTCATGTGTTTTGCTTACCCATTGAGGTAAAGGAATGGACAGGGAGAGACTCTCGAATGAGTCGTACCGCACCGGACTCTAAACAAAGAAAGAGCAGAGGTATAAATCCTCTCCACAAAGTAAAAATATACAAACAAGAGAAACCACTTTTTGATGAAAAAAAACAAAACAAAGAGACTCACTTGCTGTTCACAACGCTTGCACGACATGTTGCTTGTTAAACGACCATGAAAAGGATGCTGAAACTTCCAAGGACTTGGTATTGGATGAAGAGGGGCTGCAAAAAAAAAAAATGATGAAAAACATTTGTTTGTGGTTTGATTTTAAAGGTTATTTTATTTTTTCCGCCTCTTACCTCGACTTCTGCAGGTCATAGTTTTCTCTTCTTGATCAGGTAGTCGCTGGTATAAAGCAAACAGACAGAACAAGTAAGTGAAATTTGTCATTTTAGACACTTCTACAACAATAGTTCACATACTGAGATTTGAAAAAGGGATAGAGGCAGACCTTCTTTCAGACTACACATGTACTCTCAGGTGCTGAGCTGAACTTAAGAGCATGCTAGTCGCTTTAACAAGCAAGAAATATTTGTGTGCAGTTTCAGAAAAAAGCAAGTAGGGAGAGGAAAACTTACCTCCAGGGACTGCATATCAAATAAGTGAGTGACTTTAGGTTGACGATCGCGTTCCTCCTCCAGAGAAGATGTAAGGACATGAAAAAGTTCATGTGCATCCTGAGAATGGACAAACCAACACAAACAGACAACTGTTAAGACTTTAATTAAATAATGCTCTAACATTATATAGAGGATTGTTAAAGGTACTTATCGATTAACCTGCTCTTCAAATGAACTGATGTGCCACCGGTACAGTCTAAGAACATCCAAGAGGCATCCCGCATCAAGTACATCTTCCTCTCCAGGCTCATCACTGGAAAGAGCTGACAGAGTAGAAACAGAGATGACATTCAGGTCAAAAATATGAACAAACACAGCATGTCTACTCCAGGCTAATGGCTAAATCACAAACTGGATTTGTGTACCTTTGAGAAGCTGAAGCAGTGTAATGGACAGCTGGTTGTCTTTGCATGACTGTATCATGGGCGAACATGAAAACTTCTCCAGCCACCTGATGAAGGACGGACATGCTGCCAGACCCTGAAGCAAAGAGTTCAGGAAGCAGGTGTTGCCCAAATTCAGCAGACCAGGAACCATACCTGAGAGAAAACAGGTGATCGTAAGTAACTGCTTTACAACCAATGCCCTCTTATAATCTTTGTATCACATTATTCATTTGGATTCTTACCTCTCTTTCTCTTCTTTCTCTCTGTAATCGGGCCCCACAAAACGTATACTCCAGCTGCAATGGCAGCAGCAATCCCACCAATGACACCCCAGTTTTTTATCATCTTATTCCTAAAAAACAACATAAGTTGATGATGCATGATGTATGATTTCAAATAGTGACATAAAAGAAAAAAGATGAACAAAAAAATAGAGAGATAGAGGAAGAATACACACTGATACATCCCTTCTGTGGGTGACAGAACAATAATACTACTGACATATTTTTAATTTAACACTTGTTTGTTAACATTGTATTTCTAAATAAGTTTATTTTTGGCAGTAACATCAACATAATTTAACGCCCGCTGCATATTTTTTGTGATTGGCAGATGGCGAAAACAAGCACAGTCTATTCTGTGTTATATTCAATACATCAGATTGAATCTTCCCTACACACAAACACTATTGTCTTTCATAGACAGAAGCATGTAGAGGAGGAAGGTGAATCATGTAATGTATTCTATGTATTATAGCTAATAGCATGCTCTTAGCCCTTAGGATGCGAACAAAACAATTCGTCGGTCAATGCGAACTAAATGCATCAATGATGCTATTCATTTACCTGTGTTCTGTAAATCTGAGGTAAAAACAGACCTAATGCGTCTTTAGATCGAGCAAATGCTCTTCCTAATTATCTTCATCTGATAGTGCTACTTTGAGCAAGTTTGTAGGCTTGAAAAACATTATTGTTGTCTTCATACTAAAAGTTATTTTACAACCTTAATGCGACTAAACCTAAGTCACCAACGGTTCTAACTGTCCCAGCCTCAACATGTCAACACGAACCAGCTCACATTACCATTAGCATACAGTGGGGGAGCTAGCTTTAGCGCTTCGGCTAACTTACCAACAACACTGAGGTATGGCTGCTCTCAACGTATTAAGTTGCCCCCATAAATTAAAAATCCCAGATGCAATCTGAAATGATAAGTAAATATTCTCATTGCTACGTATTCTTGTCAGCAGATTTTTAGCTGGAACTTAACGTTTAACCGGAGTCGGTGTCTGTGTGTCCTCCTGTCTGCGCATGTTAATGTTACACTTGAATCCAACGTAGGGCGACGTCCTGGCCCGCATTACTTCTGCCCTAGTGCTCTTACAATAAGCTTTAGTGGTTGTTTGTCGGGGGGAGGTTTACCTGACTATGGGTCCAGTGCCAAGGAACTCCCCAATAAGCTTATCAGAGCTTTCAGGTCTGCACCACAACATCCTGCTTTCATTGCGGAACTCCAGTCTTTGGTGGTGTGTTTCAAGACGGACCCGCTGAGTGGCGTACCAATTTGTTCACAGTTAAAACTCCGACTACCAAAATGGTTAATACAAGTTAATAACTGTAGTTTTGCGAGACTCCCGCATATTCGTTGCGACTTCATCTTATACTTCGGACAAATGATTTTTTTTTATAATACAACAACGCTGTGGTTAGGATCTGGTTATGGTTTGGGACAAAAATCACTTTGATGTCGGAAACATCGCGTTTAGGTTAAAATGGTCACTCTCGCGAGATCTTTGGCGGATCTTGGGTACCATCTAGACAGGAATCAAAATTTTACATTTCAATTATCTTTTTTTTTTTTTTGTCCAGAGGCTTTGAAGTGAACACATGACCGAATAAAGCTGATTGCTCCTCAACAGTTGTTTTTCGTAAAATGTGTTTATTAAACAGTACAAGGTTACATTCATTTTGGTTGGCCTTTTGTCCTTACTCAAAGACAATTCAACGGAGGTTTATTTAGATATTATTATTTCTTTTAATTATTAAATGCTTAAAATCAAAAGTACTCTCCCATTGTATTTGTAAATGTATTTGTGAAATTAAAACTAGGTCTGCTCAATCTTTCCAAAAGGCTTTCAAAGCCTATCTACCTAACACCTAGGTCTAAATGTGGTCCTTAACTTGTTGTCAATAACATTTTTTTTTTTTTAAATGTATTTTTTTTTTAGGATTTTAATAATTCATGAATTATTTCTCTGTTTATCTTTGTCCCTTAATAAGATCGATTAGTTTTTTCTGAAGTTAGTGGCATAAAATAAAAAAAATAGTTATAATTGATTGATGCCACATTTTATTGAATAATAACAGAAAAAGGAAGCCAAAAATAACATGAGGATTTATGGATTTTTTAAAAAAATTTATCTAGACAGTAATAAAACTTTTCAGACGTGTTTTTTTTTTTTAAGAATTTGGTTTACATTTTCTTAATTTAGTGAAATCCAGTCTTATACATCGTGGTTGATCTTTGATTATTTTGATGTTATTTATGTTACTTAATGTAGGTGACTGACTTTAATTTGGGCTAATTAGACTGTTTTAATTTAGGCGAATGGATTCTATAATACCAATAGGACGGAACTGAAAATGCTCATTACTATAATACTTCTACTTTAACATTAAGATTACACCTGATTTGCATTACCTGGGCCGAGCTTTACATTTGGTTTACTGCCACCTTCAGACTTTAAACCAGTAAAAACATGTGTGTGTGTTCATAAGTCATAGATAGGACTACAGTAATCAGTAGTCATGTAGTGTCAGATCCTCCTGCGCTAATCCCGTCCACTCTCCCCTCTCTCTGTGTCTCGTGCTGTGTCCTCGCGCACGGCTGCTCCTCATTGGCTGTCGGCGGACACCCGGAGCAAGTCGCTCTCCTCGGTGCTGAAATCGCTGCTCGTCGTGATAATGTAAACGGCGATGAGGCCAAACGGAGCGTCAGTCAGTAAACACCAAAATGGACGATGATCTGTTTCAACTGAGACAGCTGCCGTAAGTTATAAACAATCTGCAAATGAATGCGTTTTCGTGTTTATTCGGTGTTTTTCCCGCCGTGACAGCATGTTTGGCCGACCCGTCCTCCTCTGACAGCTTCGCATCGTGTTTGTTTGATTAGCTCGCTAAACCACAAATATTCTGACAGTCCCTAAGAACAAAGTCGTTTAAAAACAGCATGTGTACACTTACATTGATTAGAAATCTTTCTAGATTAAGAAGGACGCAATAAAACAACTTAGCATGTTCAGACACAGCATTCTGTTTACAGTAGTAGGCTAGCATTTCCCAAGAACAATATTTTGATTTAATTATTCATTAGATACAGATTTGCCTTGATTTCTGAGCAAATTAGTTTTCTTGTAATTGTGTTTGCAGTGAAGACTCAATAATAATGTTTGTATTTCAACCTTGCTTTACCTAGGTTAAGCTAAGGGTTGGCACATACAGTCTAGCCTGACCGTCATGAGGAAGATTTCTCAAAGACAAACAGGAAAACAATCATATATAGTCTTCTTATAAGAACTACGTTAAAAAAAATGACACAGAGGCTGGTGTCTTAATCAAACAGTAGAAATAATGAATTTGCAATAAGGACATAAATCTATCAGCCACAAGAAAGAAAAATATATATTTCCAAGGGGTTATTTCTTCATTGCTGGATATTTATTTCCTTTTAAGCACAAAATTATAGTGGTTAGACATCTTACAAACTCTTCTGCAGCACTGATAGGCTACTTACCATTGCAAGTAGGCTATGTTATGTAATTACAGTGATTAACACATCACTGGCACTCTCCAAGTTCCCCTATAGTGTTTCATACTCACTGAAACATCTATTAGCTACAGAACATGTGGGAGAAGATTACACCTTCCATCTGTAAAACCATGCATATCTCTGGGTGTTCAGGCTTTATAAACTTGCCAAGCAGTGAAGATCAGCGGGCAGAGCAATCTGTTGCCTTGACATGGTTTGATCAAAGGATGTTAATAAAACCCATTCCCAAAATCACAGTCCAAAGAGCTCATATCACCTAGGCAACAGCCTTTGACTCTCATCTGTACTCACTTTTGTCCTAGTACAAGTCTGCAGAAACTCCCCCAACAAAACATATCATCCTTTTGGGATTTGAAAAAATGTATTGTTATTTCTTTCTTTCTATTTTTGTAGTGTTGTCCGCTTCCGTCGCACAGGTGAGAGCACACGCTCTGAGGATGATGGCGAGAATCGAGAACAGGTGGTCAAGATTGCAGAGCAGACTGACCTGGAGTCTGTGGCATTTGCAGATGGAGCTCCAGTTCCTCGGGAGTTTGCAAATCCAACTGATGGTACAGTATGGCATGGCCCATTTTACACAACACAACTTCTTTAAGCTCTTTGTCCCTGAACTATTTTCCTTTCTCCCCAATGTGACATGATTTCATTCAACAATTTTTATATGTGTTTCCTAGGTCAAAAATGCATATTTAATCACAAGAGTAATGTGTTGTATAAGAGAACCGTTTCTCTTTCAGTATTTGCCATTTCAAGCTCATGGTTTCACTTTTAAACTATCATCAGAAGCATGTAGAGGTGCAAGGATACCACATCTTGTTGAATAAATGTACAAGCTTAATCTGTTTGTAAAATATCAACACATAACAACGCCTGCTGCTCTCAACCTCAGATGTACAACTTCAGTTCCTCATAGAAGCTTTTATCCACTGTTTAAAGGGTGCATATATCTGCTTATTGAATTGTGTTCACGTTGCTCATTCCTTCAGATACATTCATGGTAGAAGATGCTGTAGAGGCCATAGGCTTCGGGACTTTTCAATGGAAACTCTCCATCCTCACGGGTCTCTCCTGGGTGAGAAATACTCTTTACTGAAAATATACCACATACTGTGTATGTATGTGCAGTCTCTCAGTAGACACAAGTATATTTTGTGTCTGTGGTGTAATGTTGTTTGCTCAGATGGCCGATGCCATGGAGATGATGATCCTCAGCATCTTAGCCCCACAGCTCCACTGTGAATGGAGACTGCCCAGCCTTGAGGTGGCACTGCTCACATCGGTAATGGCTCTCTAATGTCTGTATAAAGTGCTCTTGCTTGCGGTGCTATGACTGTCCCGATAGTTATTGATCAAGTGCTGAGCAATTGTTCAAATAAGTGCTTGTATTGAAGACAGACAACCATGTGGAAAACAGTACAGCCCCTAATGGTTTATTGTCACCATATATATATTGAAATATTTTGATTCGAATGACTATCAAAGGCATTTATACTTTCTTAAGTGTATAATTAAGCAACAGAGGAACTTTTAGTAGATCTACTGCATGGAGAGGCCTTAAAGAGTGTACATTCTTTGACACATTACATCACTGAGGTGTAATTACTACAACATTTACTGTTTCTGAAAAGATAATCAAATAAAAATTTCACAATCAGAACAAATAGGTCACCACTGTTTATAGATTGAAAATATGCGAGACGAGATGTGTATAACATCAGCTATGTGTTGTGAAATTAAATTCAGGTGCTTGTTTTAGCTGCATGCCTCATTGTTATTTTCTCATATCACTGATGCAGGCAGTATTCATTGGGATGATGATCAGCTCGTCTCTTTGGGGAAACATATCTGACAAATATGGCAGAAAGACAGTAAGTTCTAATTAAAATCCCCATTGACATAGAGATTATTCATATTTCTGTTTCCTGTAAGACATACTTAATTCAAATAGGCATTCAAAGTTTAATTTTTGGGTTTGTGAATGAAAGAAAGAAATCTTTATCAGACCATGAAGTGTATGCTCACTTGAAAATCTCAGACACTGCAATGTATGCTCACCTGAAGATTCAGATTACCATTATTTATTTAGCAGCTTGCTATGTGTTGATCCTATGTGCAGGGTCTCAAGATGAGTGTGCTGTGGACTATGTTCTATGGTCTAATGAGTGCTTTTGCACCTATTTATGGGTGGATCCTTGTCCTCCGTGCACTGGTGGGCTTTGGCATTGGAGGAGCCCCACAGTCGTGAGTAACCCTATTTTAGCTCTCTAATAAACAAGACTGTGATTATTGATTTTAGTCAAGATTAACTATGAAATGTCCTTCTTTGTAAGGGTGACACTATATGCTGAATTCCTGCCTATGAAGTCCAGAGCCACATGCATCTTGCTGATTGAGGTATGGACAGCCTGTAATTCTATCTCACTCATCCATCATCCGACTGCTAAACAACTGCTAAAAGCACTGAAATGCTCTGTTTTGCCAGCAGGATTTTTTATAATTTAAATTTTGCCTTGCAGATATTTTGGGCACTGGGCACTGTGTTTGAAGTCCTCTTAGCGATCTTAGTGATGCCTACTCTGGGCTGGCGATGGCTGCTCGCCCTTTCTACCATTCCCCTCTTCATCTTTGCCTTCCTTTGTTTTGTGAGTCTAAAGTTATCAGTCCTGAAATGTTCTGAGCTTAGCAAATGACATCTTTATCAACTGACCTGTATATTTTTTGGGGGGTTGTGGGAGCAGTGGCTACCAGAGAGTGCTCGATATGACGTGCTGACAGGGAACCAGGAAAAAGCTCTGGCCACTTTGAAACGCATTGCTACAGAGAACGGAGCACCAATGCCTCTGGGAAAACTTGTTGCTGCCAGACAGGTAATAAGCCTGTTTTTGCAGAACACAAACATGCTCTGGACTTTATTCATGAATCTGTTGTGTTTTTGTGTTGCAAATTTATACTTTATTTGTGTGTTCTAATAATTAGGAGGATCGTGGAAAGATTCAAGACTTATTTTCATCACACTTTCGCTGGACTACAGTTCTGCTGTGGTTTATTTGGCAAGTGAAGTGAATGATAATGTCACTTAGTCACATCCTTGTTATAATTCTGACTGATTGTAGTTTCTGCCTTACACTCCAAAATTTTATATTATCCAAATGCATTCGCATGTTATTCTTTCTTCACTTAATGTGAACCATCACTGTTTTTTAATTCCCTCAGGTTTGCAAACGCCTTCTCTTACTACGGCCTGGTGCTGCTCACCACAGAGCTGTTTCAGGAGGGTGGTGCATGTGGAAGTGAGTCACTGATCCAGCACCAACAGACGCCCTCACACGCTCAAAGACACACACCACATTTTAATTTGGTACACTGATAAAAGAGAAATTGTAGTTCAGTGACTTTCTCAGTGACTGTGTTGAACCCCCAGGAGATAAATGAAGCATATGTTTCCAAAAATCAAAACAGGATATTGTGTTAGCAATCTCTACAACTGGACTGAACAATTATCTAATAAATCATGCTTCTCAGGGTCACAGAAGGAATCATTCTCTTTAATGACAGACCATTACAGATAGCAGGAAAGACCCAGGTCTAAATTAGTAACACTGACGATGGCTACTAGAATGCTAAAGGAATAGAGCCATCTTTACTGTTTTGACTTACACCTGTGCTTTTCCTTGTTTGCCCAACCACAATGTCTGCGATCATAAAGATGTATACATTTGTACAGCATGTCTTTGCAGGAGCACCAGAGAAGCTGCTGGGGTGGTATACTATCATGTTTTCTGTTGTTCTATATCTCCCTCTAGTGTCCAAAGGTAATAAGAAGGAGCTCCGGTGCAGCTTGGAGTGTAAATATCTGAACTCTGATGACTACAAAGACCTGTTGTGGACCACATTATCTGAGTTTCCAGGTACACAACAACTAATTATCTGTATCTTCACATTTTGTACTGTGTCATTTTTAAAAAAATGTTGATGCAAAATTGCAATCAACAAGTGGTAATTACTGTGTTGTTTGTTTTAGTTTTTTAAAGTAAGTTATACAAGCTTTTCATGCAAGTCATTGATGGATAATTATTTAGTAAATGCATACTGGTTGCTGCACCTACTGTGATGCTATTTCTTTGTACTAAAAGAGGTGGTCATAATAAAAGGAAACGTCAGTTTAGTAGAATGATCAGTTAATTGGAGCAGCAGTAACTTATAAGTAAATTATAACTTTAATTTGAATTTGAGTTTTCTCACAGAGGACTCTTTGGCAAGATGATGAGAAACACATTAATGAAGGCTGCAGTCCTTTTAGGTATGCAAGGCCCTGCTGTCATGCCAGCTTACTCACAAAACTACCAGCTAACTGAAATACAATGGAGGTATCAGTGCTATTAGTAGTTACACCTGTAGTTTTCTTGCAATGACATGAAAAATATTTGGGCACATTGAGCATAAATAAAACTGCAGTCACTGTACTGTGAAGCAAACCAGCTTATTATATTTTACAAAACATGGAATTTTACATTATTTAATAGGACTGCTGGTGACAATCTGGGCTATTGATCGACTGGGGAGGAGGAAGACTATGGCGTTGTGTTTCTTCATCTTCTCTATGTGCATCATTCCACTTTATGGTTGCGTTGGAAGGTAAGGTGGATACTGGTGAGGATGTTAAAGATAAAATTGCAGATCAACCATTTATCCAACTGCTTTCTCCGTTGCAGAGCGTCAATGACAGTGTTGATATTCATCGCCAGAGCTTTCATTGCTGGAGGATTTCAGGCTGCCTATGTGTACACTCCAGAGGTAAGATGTCCAAGCAGAGTGCAGGTTTTTTACTGTTATCAGAGCAGCCTCTGTAGTGCTTTCTGATATTCTGCAGGTGTACCCAACAGCAACCAGGGCTTTAGGTCTGGGAACAAGCAGTGGAATGGCCCGGGTTGGAGCTCTCATTACACCTTTTGTTGCACAGGTAACACTCAGCATTTTTCTTTTTTTAAATGCATCTCCACAAAAGACAATGATAATCATTTTTGTTTCTTCCTTATTGTGCAGGTGATGCTGGAGTCATCTGTGTACCTGGCTCTCTCTGTGTATTGCTGCTGTTGCCTCCTAGCAGCCATCGCTTCCTGTGCACTGCCAATTGAGACAACAGGCCGAGGTCTGCAGGAGTCCAGCAACCGTGAGTGGGGCCAGGAGATGGTGGGCAGAGCCTCCTGTCACAGCTCTGGGAGAATCCCTCAGTCCAGCTCCGGCTCACAGGGTTGAGGACACCTTGGCTGGGCTACAACCCAGAGAGGTGACCACAGTGAGGAAGAGGAGAAAAAAGCTAGACCAGCTTTCTGTCTCCATCTCCAGTCCCATCCTAAGACTCTTCAGTTTAGGCACCACAGTGGCTTCAGAGAGCCAGGCAGCACAATATCATATATTATTATTATACAGTCTTCAACCACCATTGCTGTCACAGTTTTGCCACTGAATATTTGCACATGCGTTGACTGCAAAAGACCAAGTAAACAACAGTAGTGCAAGATAGAGAAAATAAATGGTGGACGATGTGAAGCATTCTTAAACAAGTGAAAATTCAAATATTTCAGGCAAAGTATTTAAATCCTGCTTTCCTAATAAGAGAAAAGCAAATGAGAATAGAGTCAAAGTGTTAAATAATCAATCTTCTCTTGAAAAAGCCTTAAAACTACCTGCTATCTATGTCTTTGAGGGACAAACTCTCAGCCTTGTGAAAAAGCTGTGTCTATTAGCATAAAAGACAGATGCACTGATAAGACACAGCATTATTTTGTGCAAACAAAATATACTATTGCAAGCTTAGCTTTTTGAAAAAGTACAAAACTGAAATGAAGAACAGTATCAAATCAACAGATCATTGAAATAAATAAGGAAGGAGGTCATTCTGTTTAAGATTCACTTCTGTCGAGGCAGTGGAAGGACACACTGCACAGTATGTCACTAACTCTGTAGGCATTCTTTTTTAAATCTTGTGTTAAATATGTTTTTTTTCTTGTGTCAGTATTTTGTCACGTTACAACACTGATGATATTTTCTTTCTTTTAAAAAGAAATAAGTAAAAGACACTGGTAGTAATGAAAATATTACCTTTTAACTTGATCATTATGTGGTCATTTTATTTACAACAGGCTTTCAAATCTGCAGAAGCCTTATCAGAACATAAAAAGATCGGTGACATCAGAAAGTTGACAATAATTCAGAATTAAAGCACCAAAAAACAGTAGAAGCTCTGGACTGAGAACATTTTGTACGTTGGCACTAAAATATTTAGAAAAATCCAAGTTGGAGTAAACTTATCACCCAAAGCTGACTCCACCTAGAATTAGATGATTAAAAAATGGCAATTAGAGGAATATATGGTGTTACCATTTATAAATCATGCTGCTCACTTGATCTTCACATGCATACACAACCATTTAGCAGGATGTTGCATTCTGTCTTTCTGTAAATAGTGTATCGATACCTGATTTAGCTGTTGTCTTTTGTTTGTGACAGAGGTGATGTGGAGACAGACTTTACTTAGTCTGATTCTATGAGAAACATGCTAAGCAAAGTTTTGTTTAAAAAAGAAAAAAGAGAGATGAACTAGTACAGGTCCAGCTAGTTGAGTCCTACCTGCCAGTGTTTCAGATATAGTGGTGCATTAAGTGTCTGTGTGCACAGATTCTTGTCAACGCACTGGATGTAAATGTGTATGATACTATAGTAAATAATCTTTCAAAAAGAGCAGCGGATTCATGGTGTTTTTCCTTGTTAAATAGTGTGTTGAGGAAAAGAGGAGTACACACTATATATTTTAAATCCTTTTTTAAT
>JAPZDY010000022.1:19415372-19448754 GCA_029783645.1 Ctenochaetus hawaiiensis | reverse complement strand
TGGCCAACTTTAAAGCAGAAATAAACATATTTACAGCCTGGTTCAAAAAACGTTTTTTTTGTCTACAGCTTCTCTACCATCTCATAAAAAACTCTGTGGGGGGGTTCTAACTCATTTGTTTATTTTATATTTAAGCTTAAAATTCGGCATTTTTTATATACATTGGGGCGTGGCCTCGTTGATTGACAGCCTGTTGACGAATAGCCGGAGGCTGTTGGTGAGTGGGTGTGGTGTCGGTCCCTCGACCCCACCTTAGCCCCACCTCTTTTCCCATATTTGGTTTTTCGTCGTTTAGGCGGGCTCTTGGCGGAGTCAAGCGCTGGCAAATGGCGGCGCCCAGGACAAGATTTCTGTGGCTTTACTTTTGCTCAGGCTGAAACCAATGGGTGGCGTCACGGAGGGTTTTTCCAGTGTTTTATACAGTCAATGGTCCCAAGTAGGACCGACTGTCACATGGTCAAGGGGGCGGAGACAACACGCTGCACTCCGCTCTGTGCGGCTCTGTGCGGTTCTGCTCCTGTCCGGTGAGTGTGACAATTAGTACGTCTACGACTGCAACTGCTACTACTACCTCTACTACTACTAGTACTACTGCTGCTATGAGGCTATAAGTATAACTTATCAATAAACAAACTTTTAAAAATAAACAAAAATTTTATTATAGGCCTAAGTCTTATTTTTTGGAAAAAATTGATCATCTTTAAGCGACCACATCACATGCGCATTTTTCTATGCATATTATGGTGACATTCCCTTAATAAGGTAAAATACAACGAAAACAACTACAACAACAGCAATAACAATAACAATAATAATAATAATAATAATAATAATAATAATAATAATAATAATAATAATAATGATTTAAAATTATATCTATATGACACTAGTTTTAGGTTACTATTAATACCCTGAATTGCACTATTGCATTCGATTTTTTATATTTTCTCTCCATTATATTCTATTTCATTGTAGCATTATTTGCTTTAAAAGTATTTTTTTTATCTAATTTTATTTTGGCTTAATACTAACGTTTCATATATTTTTGTTTCCTTTGTATGTAATCAAAGTGATCTCTACGTTTTCCATAAAACACACTGACTTGCCTCACAACTGTGTTATGTTTTTTATTATTTTATTACTGTATAATTACAGTGGGAAAGTTCAATCATGATGGACCATAAACTGTTGGACGGGGCCTTGAAGGCAGCACTTCCTGCTCAGACAGTCCTGCATGCAGGATATTAGGGCTGCTCTCCCTCCATCCATCCGTCCATCCATCAGTTGTGTACATCGTTAGCCCAGCAGCTAGCAGCTCACCAGGCCCAGCGGCCGGCCGGTGCATCCTCAGCTTCCAGCCATGGCGTTGGTTACTCTGCAGCGGTCCCCGACCCCGAGCGCCGCATCTTCCGCCAGCACAGCAACCACGGCCGCCGGGGAGGTTAGTCTGGGTTCTTGGTGAATATAAACGGTGCTCTGTTGCGGTGAGGCGCTGACTGTGAGGCTGAAGATGTGGGAGATGTTGCCGGAGAAAGGCCCACTGATTGAGGCTAAATTAGCACCGTTAGTTAATGCGTTATGCTAGCTAGCTCTACAGCTAACGGTAGCTAGCAAACGTCTTCGTGAATAACCAGATATTGACGGTTGAACACCGGTTAACACAAATGCTAATACTACTGAAATATTTTTTTCATTTTTAAATGTATTTGAATGATAAAAGTCTTGAAACCCGTTAAACATGGTGTACATTTTTAAATAGCGAACAATATCAGAGTGTGACAAGTGCATTATGAATGATATAAGCTGAAGCTAACGTTAGCAGTTTATGATGTGACTGACATTGAAAATAACGTATTTTTTATTTAGCGTCTCAAAATGTTAAAGACATACTTAATCAGCATACAAATAACGGGGAATTGACGACGCTACTTTAGTCCAAACACTGCTCAGTTCACATTTTCTTACATTAAACGTGAATATTTGGTGTTTTAGTCTGGTGACTTTATTGAAGTATCTTCTCTTTAGGAGACAACAAATTAGAGACAATCATCTACACGGGGCATTTCTATGTCAGTTTCCACTGTGCTGATCTACTAGTCCTTCCATTAAATACAGGAAAGATTCCCAGAATGGGAAGGAGCCATGTGTTGAATGAACTAAGATTATTTACGGCAGCAGAGAGGCACAGTTTGATAATTCTATTTTAGAGGGCACCCTGGAAGTAAATGTGATTGTCTTTGACATAAAACAAATAATCATTCAAAGATAACTTCACTTAGCTATTTTCAGGCACAAAAAATCCTTGTATTTGCTGCCAGAAGAGGGCGCTAATTACTTGCGATAAGCAGCAAAGCTCACCTTATTTTGCCCTGAATGACCACATCTGATGAGACTTCACATGTATAGCTGATTTTAATTTACAACCCTCAGTGTTTGAGACATATCTGGGTTTAATTAAAACCAATAATGGCTAAAATGTCTTATTTTCACTGCGTGTTTAAAACCAAGCAACACTTCAAAATTTTTCCACAGTTGTTAGTTATTGCAAATCTAATGGGTCTTTCAAAGGAATATGTTCTGTTGGATTTTTGGGGTTTTTGTCCCTGTATGTCAATGTCTTGTTTGAGCCATTGGTGTAATACAGCAGTATGGTGAGGTGTGACAGATAAAGCTGGCAGGAAGCTGCTGCAGCTATGATGTCATCTACTCATGAGGGGTGGGTGGAGTAGCCGAGGACTTTTGTATAGAAGGGAGAAAGAGAGACCAGAGGTAAACAGGAACAATAGATGTTGGCATGAGGTTGTTAACGTGTGAAATTATTTCGCTTACACAGTATTAAAAAGTTAATTATGTAGTGTGACATGTTGTCTTTGCAAAATGATTTTCTCACATTCAGTAGTGTTCATTGTATTATGACATTTGTTATTGTTTCCTTTAGAGTATCCTTGGTTTCACTGCAGCTGTATTGTGGTGGTATTAAATTTCCTCGATCGTGGAAAGACATGTATTAGAGTTCCTGGTTGTTAGTTAGTTTGAAAACATGAGGTTTTGTTAAGTCACAACTGGTGTTTGTCCTAAATTAGTGAATATTCTTTGGTAGTACTCATTAATCCTAACAAATTAACTGTTCCACTCAGGATTTAAAAATATGGAGCACTTTTGATTAATCATGCAGCTAATTTCACCACTTCAGTTCTTAAATATCCTAATCATAATTAATCAGACATGGACTGGAGTCTTTGGTTAAAATTCTACCTTTTTTTTTTTTCATTTTAGTACTAAAGAACTTTCAAGTTTTCCATTGCATCTTGCAAGCTTCTCCAGATGGTGTAGGTCTTATTCAATGCATATGAGACACACCTAGAGATGCACTAACTGCAATGGTATTTGCTTGCAGCAATGTATATTACAGCAATCTGAGAGACAAAATTGACTTTGATTGGAGTGCACTTCTAGACTGATATAGTCAAACCATTAGCACTCTGTGCCACAATCCCTGTTTGACCCATTAGTGAGCCCATTTTTAGTACATATGGGCTAACAGTTCACTTCTCTGAGGGTCCTGATTAAATGAACTCCTGAGGTTTAATATCACTGTTTTTGAAACAATTACTCATCTTTCTCACCATATAAAGAATACCAACATTGACACTGATATATATGGAATTTTTTTCGACTTGGGCATCACTATGTTTAAATTATTTTCTTTTAAATGTTGTGGGTTATCTTCTCTTATAACTTAATGTTGCTCAATGTATACAAGCCTGACGATTCTGTTTAAGAAGCAGTCTTGAAATGTTTGTAAGTATAGTCAAAATGATTTTGGTTAAGTGTGGTAAATATTTTTTCCCTTATCTGTGTTGCAGGATTTTGGGAGTGAAGATGAACGGCGAATAAATCAGAGGTAAGTTTACTCTAAGTTTACTCTAAGTTTACTCTAAGTTGAATTTAGTCCTTCTGTTGCATGGTACATGGCATAGCAGGCTAAATTTTACACACAGGTGCTGTTGACTGATTGACTGCATCTGTCTTTGAGTCATTTAATAAAATCTGTGGCAGCAGACTTGCTGGCATCAGCATATAAGGACAACTAAGCATCAGTGTAATAAAACATCTGTCTGTCTGTCTTGTTGGCAGAGTCATCAATTCCTAATAACCAACCACAAAACTATGTTATTCTCAGTAGTCTGTCAAATAATATGATGATGTGTGTGTCAGCTTGTTAATCAGCAAGTAGATCCATCAATTTGTTTTTGAACTGTAACTTGAAAAGTGAGTCACTTGGCTTTCTGGTTTAACTTGACACAGATCATGTACCGCTTTATATTGACAGAAAACTGAATCTTACTATTGTACTTTGTTTCAGTAATTTTCTGAAAAAAAACAAAACAAAACAAAAAAACAATTACATATTGATTCTAGCCTAAAAATTGAAAGTAAAGTTAAACATTACCTTGTGTCCCAAAATGAAACATTGCACTAAGCTGCAGCCTGTTTAATGAACTTGGGTGAGAAAAAGCTAAAAGACAAAAATTCTTATAATTGTACTTCACAAAAACTTTTTTCTACCTGCAAATTTGGGTAAGAAAGTGGTTGTTTCAGTTAATTCAGCAGGGACATACAAATTAAATTTTTATATCTATATGGATATATCAAAGAAGTCATAATATTTCCTTATTTCTTTGCCAGCTGTGATAGAGTATGTAGTGAAAACTACCACCTATCTTGTCAGTTCAGTTTTTGTGTGTGTATTACAGACAGTGGGATAAAAGCAAGGAAATATAGAAAGTAAATAATTTCAAGAAACCAGTTGGTTTCACTAACTTGTGTTTTGTGCAATTGATTATAGAAACAGTTGCAGTATGTTTAGTATATATAGTTTTGATATCTTCAGGTAGAAGATTAGTTCATACAACTTTTGATTAAAGGACAAATTCAAATTTAAACATATTCAAACTGATAATGTCTGTTTTTTGTCTAAAACTGTGGGAGAGTCACTGGGACAGTTTCAAAGTTAGGAGATCTTTTGCAAATAAATAACTGGCAGTCTAACTTCACACTTGTATTATGTAATTTACATTTTGACAGTTTACACTCAATATAGTGTAAATATGTCCCTCAGATTTAGAATAATTTATTATTGTTTTGTTTTCTGCAGACTAAAGGGTTTCTTTTTGGATGTTGTCTTTCAAACCTGCAGAAATGCACGATTGTGTAACAACTATGATGTGAAAAAACACCCATAAGTGCTGCTTCTTTTACTGATTCTGCCCTGCAGGTGTCCATTAATACTGAATGTTCTGATCTGAAATATTCGGCTTCGGAAAAATGCATTCCTAAAATTTGTGCTGCTTAGCTTCAGAGGCAACATCTTATCATAACATAACTGCTGTGAAATTGTTTTCTGATGAAATTTAATTTCAGTTTTGAGCAGATCAATTCAAAAGCTTCATAAAAGCCTAGGTGTCTTTTCAGCAGGCATGTAATATCGACCTGTCAAGCGGGTGACAATGATGGTCTTTATGTGTCATTTATGCTGACAGACCCTCTGTTTCAATGTAAATGCACATTATTGTTACAATTGAGTGATTTTTTTTTGCCATGGTATTTGTGAAGTTTTCACATGTTGGTGCTGAAAACTTCACTTTGAATAGAGCGTGTACGACCGTGAAATAATCAAACAATCATCTAAGAATGCATTTCTTTTTAGTTATGCAACAGCCCATGCAATGTCCCTAAGCAATGTATGTGAATAAGAATGTTCTATACAAAGTGCTAGCCCTGTCTTGCCTCAAGTTGTCCTCAGTTTTTTCAGGCTGGTAAGCCATGTTATGCAACAAAATCACCTGTAAATTCATGTTGTATAATATTATGGTGTATTATGTTTTCTTTTATTTCTCTAAAGATTAGGGCGTACAGATCTAGTGCATTACATAAATATCTATCTGTTGACGGACAGCTATGTGACTGCCAAGTGGGAGTAGTTGCGCTTGCTGTTCCTGACTGACCTTGATAACGATGACAAGCCCAAGGGGCTGATTGAAGCCAATATAAACACCGTGCAGGTGTTGATGGCACCGAACCAAGAAATGATTTCATCTTACCACCTTGTACCACAGTAAAGTTGGGCAAGATGTAAAATTGGACAAAAAATTCTGTATATGTGTCAGTGTATGAATGTTTTATGTCTATGTGTGTATATGTAGATATGGACTGCCTGGTTTGAACTGAAGAGGAGGGATTCAGTGTGGAGCGTAAGATAAAGGATGGGCAGATTATTAGCTTTAGCTTTCTACTTCTAATGTGAAGTCAGTGTGCATTCACTGCAATGCTTTCTGAATGAAATAGCTCACTCGTCAAGACTGGATGTCATTTAAATGCCATAACAGATTAAATTACTCCCTTAGGAGTTGAATGTGGAATATGTGTAGATAGGAGGAACAAAGTCTGATTTCAGTATTTCAGCTCTTGAAAAAGCCGTTGCCTTAGGTAGAAGGATGTGAGTTATATAGCTCTCATTTATGCATGTACAGTGCAGCTCTTTGAGAGATTATGCAGAAAGTTTGAAGTTAAAAACTTTTGTGTTTTTTCTGTTTCAGCTAATTCAAAGTTCCAAGTTAGTACCGTCTGAGTAAATGGACCATATTGGCCCTGCATAGTCATCTCCATCTGCCATGTTCAATTTCAGCATTGCACTTCCTCAGCATGATGTAAGGAGAGGCACCCCCAACCTGTGTTGCCTCCATGTCCTCATGTACCTCCTTGGGTGAGCCCTTTAGACAGAGGTAGCAGATGACTGCACAAAGGCCAATGTTGTCCATTTTTTCAAACAGTGTAGACTTGAAATTTTCAGTTACCAGAGGAGCCATCAAAGTTAAAAACATAAATTTTTCTGCATGGTCACTTGAAGATTTAAACTGCATGTGCATGTAGTGAGAGTTGTATAACTCAGCTCCTTCTACCTTAGGCCACAAACTTATCAAACACCCTGTAGTTCTTTGTGGTGAACTTTCTCTCGTAACATGATGATGTCATTTGTTTCCTACGTCGGCCCTCCATGTCTCTGCTGACACCTGAAGTTTGTCCCTGCCTGTCCTACCCCTCCCTCACTCTCTATAACTTCTTTCAGTGGTGTAAGTGTGTAAGTGAGGAAAGTTCCAGCATTATGCAACTGACAGGCCTAAGAGGAGGCCTTTTTTACCTACCTGAGTGTGCAAAACACTCTGTGACGATGAATAAACTAGCCTGGTTACTGCCCCTTTGAAGCCTTTCTGTAGTGAGTCCTCAGTGTAATCCAACCTCATAGCCTTTCAGTACACCTGGTGATTCAGAGCAGTGGCTACGGGGACATCTGCTCTGGTTTGGCCTCATTCAGCTGTCTATCTGGCTACAGCTGCAGCATCAAACTATCCCTTAACCCCTGTGACATGCTATTATTCATGCTTGCAACATTCAAAGCTTGACCTCATAGTTACTGTACCCAATCAGGTTCCTACACCTTTACATGCACCTGACATGTTGAGCTGACCAAGTTACAGCTAGGAACATGACTGAACCTAAGACAGTTTGTAGAGTTCAGTATCTGCTAGCTACCAAGTGTCAGTAAGAATAGACGTGCTTTCTTATTGTCAGTGCCCATAAGCTAATGTCAGTGTCTGTCAGCAAACTGCTCAAAGTTAATAGAGTCATACCACTTCTTTGTGGATATTTGAGGGCTTGCTTTGTGAGAGGGAAAATAAAATATAAACTCACTGCCTATGTTAGCTTTCAGCCTCTAAACAGGGACTGAATTGCTGTCTCAATTTCAGCATTCTTTGTGGACCGCCAGTGCTTTGTTATATTTTATTTCAGCTGTATATTTCACTTTTCCTTCGTATAGCTATAAATATTTACTGTTATTGCACATTCTTTAGACATGAAAGATGCAGCCTTTCCTCCTGTTGTACTTTCTAATGTTCAATTGTGGTTTATTTTGTGGTGTATCTGAATGAGTGACAGCCAGTGCTGGCCACTTAAAGGAGAGAGACAAGATAATCCAACCCTAATAAGCCTGGGTATAATGAGATTTGGGAGTTTTGGGAACTTGCCAGTTCTCACTGCCCTTTCCACCAATGCTTGGCTCATGTGTTAAGCTCCCTGGAGGCACTACCCTGGATTCTCTTGACCCTTAAGGTGGCATGCACTAAAGACAACCCATTTGTAAGCTTTGGCTACCAATTGAGCAAGTGCTCTGGTTCTTTTCCCTGGACGACAGAGACATAACGGCAGTCTCATCAGGTTTTGGAGAGATGGTTTCTCTTGGACAACAACACAAGATCCTGGAAGTTGACAGCTTTTGCATTGGCTAAAAAAAGCCTTTGTTCACTTTGTAACTAATGGATGAGGAAAGTAAAGAATCAAAGTTCATGCATAAAAGGAGGAAAGCCTTTTGAATTCTACTCGATTCACTCTGTTAGCTGCTCTATTTTTTTCCACGTTTGTTGAAAAGTGAACACATACATGTGAAAGACTTTGTGTATCTTAAGGAAAGTGATTGCGAATCTTTAAGTGTACTATAAAAGAGGGTGATACAAACCAAAAAGACTGAAGGACAGAGGAGACAAGCACAGTTGTGAGTGCCTGAGGCAGCGGGTGGAGGCTGCACTACGTCCCTCTGAGCAGGAGTCTGACTCGCTGGCACACACACAGACGCTCAGATGAGGGAGGAGGTGGAGGAAACAAGAGGGTGTGTCATCTGAACAGTCGGCACTTCTTCACTGAGCAGCTCAGATGAGCACAGGCTGTCAGTCAGGCTGTCACTCAAAAGTGGTGGGCAGAGGGCTGAGCCCATCATTCTTCTTTTGCACTTTACTCTTTTGCTGTTTCTGGAGGCTGATGAAGAGGAGGTAGCTCGTGGCTGAGAGGCCTTGGTTTTTGTTCCGCACAACAGGATGCATCTGGTTGCAGAACCCATTCAGGAGGCCATGATGAAGATGCTACCATATTTTGTGGAGAACGCTGTGTTGACCCAGAGTGAGATAAACCGCATGTGAGTTAAGTTAATCCTCTCAAATAGGGTTTGAACTTTTGGGAACAAGGTCCTTTGAACACTTGTTATAGGTTTAGACTTCCTGCTCTACATTTAGTGGTTTTGTTTTTTGAACAGTTTTAAAACTAATTTCAAATCATATTCAGTTTTATTGTTTTAATGTACTAGTTTGGTGTCAGGTTTGGATGTTGGTGTCAGATACAGAATCTGTGGTCAGTGTCAGTTCAGGCCAGTGAACAGAATCAATCACTGAACAAGTCCAGCTGATATGAAATAATGGACCTCAGTCAAAACAAGTTAATGGCAGCGGATTCTCAGTGGTGCACAAATCACTCTATTAGTGATATGTCTGTGACTGCTCATCCATATGAGCTGATGTGTTGGCATTCTGTGCCTCTCTGTTAGTAAAGGAGATATGAATACTGTAAGTTGTAATCATGTGGAATCATTGAGGCTTTTTGGAAAGCTTTTCTATCATAGCCTTTGTTTGCTTTGATACCAGATGTATTTTTAGTCCTAGTGTTTTTGGAGAAGCTGATAGCAGGGTGCAGGGCAAGAGACAGTAGAGCTGAGGTTGTTTAATTAGGATGTCTGAACCGAGTCTGTAAAGCAGTGGGGCAGGTCTTGATTTACACATAAGGACAAGTTTCACACGTCCTTAAATTTCACCAAAGGGCAACTTTAATTTTTTTTTCGTTTTTTTTCTCTTTTTGAGGGAGGAGGGGATGGGTGTCAAGTATCACAGGCTTAGCCCTGTGGACTTGAAGTCGGTTTACTGGTTAAAGTAGGAAAAATGAGCAGCAGGAATTACTGTGCTGCAATGTGTATAGCAGTACTGTGGAAATAGCACTCTTTGGCTCTTACCACTTTTGCCACATATTATCCATCATTCTCTGACACTAGACCCTCCTGATAGCATTATAAATCTCAAACAGAGAGCAGAAAGAGAAACAAAAATCCTCCAAAGTGAGACAAAAGCTCTTTTTGAGAAGTGTCCACCCCCATGCTTTGTCACTGTGGAACTTTATTCTGTGGTGCTGGGGGCGGAGGGAATTTATTGCGAGGTGCACAAAACGGAGTCCATTGTTCCCACAAAATCATCTGTTTGGCCCAAGCCTGCTCTTCTGTATGTGGGTTTTGAAAGTCTCATCAGACAGAGCTTAGAGAGAGACTGATTTCAGAGCTGGATATAAAAATGAGACAGTGAAAGTTTTGGTCATGTTGTCATTAAGATTAAGGACCTTAATTAATGCTTGTTTAAACTACAGTCAGTTGGTCAATGTGTGAAGATGAAGATGAAGGGGAAGTATCCATATAAATAGTTGTATGTTTTTTGAGAATAGTCATCCAATATCAGCTATGGTTTTAAGCTGATACTAATGATCAGAACATTCCCTGTTAACAGTTCTGGGCAGTATTTTACATAGCACTATGTTGGTACTAACTATAAAGTTAAGGCCTTTTTTAAATGATTTTATCATTGAAAATTATACAAGACTTAAAGTAGTATTGCTCGTATTTAGCTGACCTTGGCTAGTAACACTGACACTCTACCAATACATTGATATTCTAGCTTTTATTTAGAGACAGGTTAGTTTTTCGTAAAGTTGGGTTTTGCTTTATTTTCATCAGTCATTCTTTTCCAATGATGCTCAGTGGCACAACTAATATTGGTTCACATTGGCCTGTTACATTTATCAGTATATATGTTGTCCAATATGTGCCCGTATGATAACTTTTTTAAAGCAATATAAAGCAGAAGAGGATACATGGAGTTATTGGTAGTTAATACATTCCCAGTGAAGTTAACTGTTTTGTTGCACTGATGACAATTTGGTGGACAATAAAGTTTAAATTAAGCTATAAAATATCCTGCTTCCATCATGTATGTACAGTTTTATATAATATCATTTTTTTACCAACTAATACTTGAACCCCAGTAATCCTCTTGGGCTGTAATTTCCAGGTTTGCTAGACTGCACATACAGAATACATTGTGCATGTGTTCCACCCTGCTGCCAGGTAGATTTATGAATGTGCTCACATATTATTTCACTGAAATGGAATGATTGAGTTCAGCCCTGAGGAAACACCTTTTTTTTGAAGTTCCTTATATATGTCATCTGTTGACAGCTCCAAAGCCTAACCTAAAAACGTCACTTTTACAAGTAGGTGTGAACTCATAATTGCTGCTTTTCAGTTCATTGTAAACAATAACAAACAACTGCATTTAGGTCAATAATTTGGATCTTTGTGGCACTACAGCAGGCCAGCAGAGACCAGACAAGTAAAATCTGGGTGCAGTTCATGCAGCAAAAAACGACACATAAGCATTTAGGATCCAAGCGTGATATATGGTTGTTGCAGACCTGAGGTCTGCCTCTGTAGTGTGGCAGCTGGGCTTTTCCATTCAGCTGTTGAGGTTAATCACTGGCAGCAGGTAACCAAGATTTATGCCTGTCTCGTTGGCTGAGTCTACTGAACTCAACTATCCTGTTAAGGCTGAATATTTCATTTGTCTCGTGTCCTACTTCTCAGCTTCGCCAGCCAACAAACAAGCTAGCTCGATTGTGCTGAGCTGTTGTTCTGCAGCGTAGTGTTTTACTTGTTTTTTAAATGCTCTCTGTCTTCTTTTCCTTTTTTTTTTTTTTTGCAGCCTGAGTGAGAGCTTCTTCATGGTGAAAGGTGCTGCTCTTTTCCTGCAGCAGGGAAGCAGTCACCAGGGTCAGAAAGCACATCCTCACCACAAACATGCAGGTGAGAACCACAAGGCACAACACTCAAAGAACACTTTGTTAACCACATCATTTAACCAAACAGTAGTTTTGATCTCTTTGATCTCCCCGTCTGATCTCTTGTTCAGGTTATATAGAGCGTTTGTGTGATCAATCAGAGTGCTGCACTCCTTAACACTGCAGCAGATGTTAGTAGTTTAGGTGTGGAGCATGCCTCGTTGATAAGCATGTTTACAGACGTATAGCTTAGGCAGATTAGGGTTTAAATCCAGTACTTGGTAACACAGTGAGCAGAACTTCTATTAATGACTAAACAGGGCCCTTATCATTTGCTTTACCTTACGTGCTTTACTGAGTCAAGGGTACATAAGGTAAATGTAACTGACTACTCTTAGCATACCTTCTTTGAGTTTGTTTTATAGTTTATTTGATGAATTTTTAAAAAGCAATGTTACTAACAGTGAAGTTTTAAAGGATATGGAGTTTAATGGCAGGGGGAGCATTCTAACTTCGCAGTAATTATTTGCACAGAAACAACACTAATCCACTTTAGGACTTTAGTACCTGTGTATAAAATTGATACATGTGTAGTCACCTTGTTTGTTCAATTGATTGGACTAAAAAAATAACTAGTCAATGTCTTAAATCAATGGCTATTTTAAAATGTCACCATTTAAAAGTCACAATTATTGCTTTAAAGACATAACACTGACCTGACAGTCCACTGGCAAGATGGGACATAAGCACCAGCCAACAGGAAAAATGCTGCCAAGTCATTTGGCCACTCATGGCTAAGGTTGGCAGCTTTGTCCACTGCACCAGCCACTTTGTAAGGTACCCCCCATATTTGCTGGTCCTGCTTTGTTCTTTAAAAAGCATTTGGCTGAGGAAATTGTTGTAGCATTTCCCAGTAACTAAGACATTTTACAATGAAACTGGGTGCTAGATATCCATTGCTAAGTGCTGGATGAAGGTAATCCTGCTCTGCCAACTGGTATACTACCACCAGTCACTGAAACACAATTCAGATATCTTCTCATCAGGCAGTTTTGTGGAAGTAAACATGACACCACATGACACTATTTCAATGTTGGGGGATCACTGAATGCCCACTAATACAGACTAAACTGTGGCTTATAGCTAAGCTGCAAGCCAGTGATGTCAGACAAGGCTATCGGTTGAACTGGTTTGAACTTCTCACGTCAACATGGACACCTGTTACATAATTGTCTGTAGATATATTTATGTTTCTACGGATGACTTTCATATCTAAGCAACTGTTGTTATTCAGAACAGATGCCAACTTGGCTGCCACAGAGCCATGAACTTGCTTGACTCTTTATAAAGTTGGATCTATCAAAACCATCAAAGACACTTTTAGAGTTTTTACAAGATTTTTCTTCTCGCAACTATGGGCAATGAATTTGTAGCTTTCATTTTATTCATCAAGTAATGGCAACATGGTGTAACAGGCCAACATTTTCAAACTTTTATTCAGAGCATTGTGATTCCTTGAAAACTGGTAAAAAGTAAATTTAAAAAATTCTATCATTTTTATCATATTCTGTTGGTTTACATACAGACCTTGAAATTAGAGTTTAGAGTGATTTTATGCTGGGGCCTGTGATTTAAAATGATCTAAAACTCAGCTGGTCTGTGAGATAACCTTGACTGCACCTGGTCTTCAGGAAATGTGGGCTATGATGGTTGACTCTGGCCATTCACAGGTCACTTTATAGGGAAAGGGCATGCATGCCAGCTGTCAATTGCAGATGTGCAAAATTTCAACTTGGTTGTGATTCATTAGAAGAAACCAGTGCAGGACATGGGTGCACTGTGTCGTAACTTAATGTTTTTAGTGTATGTTTCACTTATATGTATCCTCCTGATGTAAGTCCTATGCACAGTTTCATAAATGGTCAGGTCTCAGGGAGGCCCACGCCATGGAAAGTGAACACATAGGGGACCCAAGACCCAAGAGCTTAAAGTAGCAGCAGAAAGAGTCATGAGGTTTGCATGGTAACCTCCTGACTTCCTCTGCTGCCACTTCAAGCTCTTTGGTTTTGTTGGAGGGGCAGCAGAAAGAGAGATGAAAGGTTTTTCACTGTGTATATTCAAACTGCCGCTCGCAACTTGACCACTTTGATGCAAAATCTTGGAACTATTTTCATATTTAATCATAAAGAACATTTTTGCACAATTTTGAGAATACACTTATTTTTTATATTTTTATATTCTTGTCACTAAAAACAAAATAGAGTAACTTCAACTCAATTTGAAGCCTTGCAGGCTTATTGTCAATGTTGTTTACTTTGAACGAAAGGTATTCAGGCTTTACATTTCTAAATTACAAAGGAAGTTTTAGCATTTAGATGCAAATTTTAAAACATGAGCAGGACATTCCATCACTTGTGCAGCAACTTTTTTTTTCTTTCTTGTGCTGCAGAAATCATTTTAGTCAGTAAATTAGATGGAGGGAGTGGTTGGTTACATAAGACAGATTTCTGTGAAAGTCATTATCTGAATTTGTTTTTTATGTGTTTATTAGGTTTGACATTAAAGGTATTTACATTGCAAACATTTATCAGAAAAACAAAAGCATGATATTGAGGCACTGGCCCTGATATAAGACAAAGTGATGAATAACTTGTTGTGGAGAAGCTAACATAATGCCACTCTCTGCCTGTTTTCATTGGGATGTTACTGAATAGACATGCAGCTATAAATTAGGTACAGAGCTCTTGAGCAGGCAGATAGTCAGACACTTTTGTTGAGTTCCAAAAGCTGCTATTAAAACCAGTCAAGGTGACATGATTTGTTGACCTGTTGTGACATATTTCAACATTGTTGGCTCTCCCTTAGCTGCTGCTTTTGAATGGCTGTTGGACAATCCCCACACCCTGTTTTTATTATCCAACTTCGCTAACATGCCCTCTATTAAACCTGGCAAAGAGAGCACTGAGGGATGTAAAATTAACAAAGACAAGCTCTTATATTGGAAATAATTTTGTTCATACTAAGAGGGAACATTTATTGTCAGTTCATTTCTCTTCAATGAACACATGCCAGCTGTTTAAGAATTGATGAACAGGTTATACGTTGTTGTCCTGTGAGAAAGCTTTTCTGGTAAACACTAGGGAGCAGTGTAACTTAACACGCTTTACTTGGCTACTGCACTGTATGTCATCAACATGCATTATGCTCTTTTTAATAGTGCTGTCAAAGTGAAAATGGCTTTATTAACTTTGGACCTTCTCTGTCAAGTTAAAATGTGTCAGGGTTTATGAAGAGGTAACTTTCTAATCACTGGTTTTAATCAGTCAGTGCTCGTCATGGAACAATTTTCTTTATCTTCTTTAACAGGTGACTTACCTCAGCACTTGCAGGTGATGATAAATATTCTTCGCTCAGAGGACAGAATCAAACTGGTGAGAGACAACATAAGTATATATGTACACAGATACACACAGACACTCAAACACACACACACACATACACACACATACATACAAGCCAGTGACTAACAACCTGGCATAGCAAATCCGCCAGAATGCATTTTATTGTGTACTTAGGATGATTATTTGTACACTGTAATTACTAGTCTATGAGAGCAGGTTTGAACACACTCAGGAGAGCATTACCAAATGTTTCCATGGTGTGTGTTTGTGTGTATGTGTGCTAATGTGAGCGTGTGAGTTATTTCATTTTATGTTTACCAGCTTTGTGTTCTCAACACATCCTGAGGACTCAGTTACCTTTTTACATCTTATTACAATTGTGCTCCAGCTTTCTTTGCACATCCAGCTGTGACACTTCATTAGACTCAGATTATATTAAGAGGGTCAGTTCTGTGGGAGATTTTTAGTTTTACAATCTGCCAAATTAGATTAAGTTAAATGAAGTATGGAACAATGCACATGTTAAAAATGTTTTCACTGAACACATTAAACAACGCATCCTTGTAGTGAAAGTAGTTCTATTTTAGACAAACTCTTTCTTTAAGTACAACAGGATTTCCTACTCTTAAAAAAACAAAAGTTCCGACATTGAGTATAAAGTTAAGTGTTTTCACCCTGTCCAGGCGGTGCGGCTGGAGAGTGCATGGTCAGATCGTGTGCGGTACATGGTGGTGGTATACACCAGTGGGCGTCAAGACACAGAGGAGAACATCTTACTGGGAATCGACTTTACTAGCAAAGACTGGTAAGAGGAAGCCCTCTTTGGATGTGGGACTTTATGATCATTGTTTTCCAGACAGACGGCCATCTGTTAAAATTTAACAGGCATACGGTTGTAAATTGATATTACTTGTAGATATGATATGGACTGTTTGAAAAAGGCAAATATATATTTTGAATATGAACAGCACTCACTCACTCACTCACCACCAGATCTCAAACTGGAGCTGCTATATTAGAGCTATATATACGCAGATTGTTTTTGAAAAGTCCCAAAACTTTACAGTAGTCTGTGCTTCCATACTTATTTGATAAAGTTGCTGACTTATCCTAGAATGCAGCAGTTGAAGCAACAAGAGCTTTAAAATGTAGAAAATCCCTATGTATTCTTTACTGTGCACATGTGCCATATTGATATTTAATTGTCTTTGTCTTGCTGCAGCAAAAGCTGTTCGATCGGCATGGTGCTACCTCTGTGGAGTGACACAAAGATCCATCTGGATGGAGATGGGTGAGTTCTCTCTGTCTGACCCCCTGCTGTAGACACAAAGAACACAGCTGCAGCCTTTTTTACTTTGTGATATTTACCTGCTATTTTCCTAACACTACATCCACACCTGACACTCAAGATGAACATGATACACACATAGCTATGTGGTGCTCAGGGAATGACCATCTGTTTTGTTTGCTCCTCAGGGGCTTTACTGTGAACACGGCAGGTCGGACTCATGTCTTCAAGCCCGTGTCAGTGCAGGCAATGTGGTGAGTAATAAACAGCCTCTGGAGCCACAGTGGCTGTCAAAAAAAATCAAGCTTCATGACACACCACAATAAATCTCCAGATAAACACATGTGCCACTCTGCTGCAGTGAGGCAGGTCAAGGCAGTGCTGATTTAGTCTGCCACCTGCTGACAAGAATACGCATGTGCAGAGAATTCTAGAAATGCTCCATCAGATTGACAGCATCAAAGTAATGTGGTTATTTTTATTAACATATCTGACAGAACCAGATTTACTCGCAACATCTTAATTTATGACCTTTATCTTTCCAAACAAGGTCAGCCCTGCAGGTGCTGCATAAGGTATGTGAGGTGTCACGCAGGTATAACTATTTCCCTGGAGGCATGGCTCTCACCTGGATGGGCTACTATGAGAGCTGCATCGCTTCAGATCAGAGCTGCATCAATGAGTGGAACGCAATGAAGGACTTGGAGACCACACGGCCAGACTCGCCCCCCATGTTTGTTGACAAGTCAGTAAACACTAACCGACTTAAATCAGATGCCTTATGTAAAGACCGAAACTTAACACTGTTACACCTGTTATTGAAATAGCTTGGCATTTCATGAACAGCTATTATTGTGTGAGTGCTGAGGTTTTTATAAGGTTTAATCTTTGGCAGGCCTTCAGAGAGAGAGAGGACAGAGTGCCTTATAAAAGCCAAACTCAGAAGCATCATGACATGTCAGGACCTGGAGAACGTCACCTGCAAACAGGTAAGTATACAGAAGCACACACCCACACAATGCAGTAAACCACCGCTTTGCATTTATTTATTGTGGTTTCAATCTCAGTGTCGTTTCGTTCTCTAAAGATAGAAACACAGCTCAGTTCTCTGATTTGTTGTCAAACTAACCTTGGAGTTGAATTTTATGGTATAATAATACTCTGGGGCTGTTCCTTAGGTTTCTTGGAAGATTTTAAACTGTCATTAAAAAAAACATGACCCACTTAGACTCTCGCACTGTTGTCTTTGATGGTTCATCTTTTCACAGTTAAATTACATTTGTGTAGTTCTCTGGCAAAGAATTTAATGTAAAGAATTAAACGTAAACTTATCCCACTGAATGACAAGAATCATCCATTTTGTATCAATTTCTGGGCAGATCCGTACAGAGTTGGAACAGCACATGAACTGCAACCTGATGGAGTACAAAGAGTTCATTGACAACGAGATGCTGCTGATCCTGGGCCAGATGGACAAAGCAACCCTCATCTTTGACCACGTCTACCTGGTGAGATAACAAATACCATCTCTTACATCTTTTATTTCCTATGAATAACTGGGAGATAAAACAATTCTCTCTCCATGAATGACTGCTTCCTTGTGAAATGATTGTTTTTGGAGGAAGAACAAGCATATACAGTTTTGAAAATATACTGAGTCTAAACAGTATTTTCCCTCATTTGTTTGTAGGGATCCGAATGGAATGCTTCTAATTTGGAGGAGCTGCAAGAGACGGGGTGATTTATTTTACATTATGGTGGAACTAAGATAGCCAGACAAAAAACATTTTCACTATGATTTGAGCAAGAAGGAATGTTGTTCATTAGTTAACATTATCTTTCTTCCCCAGGGTGGGCTATATCCTCAACGTTACCAGGGAGATAGACAACTTCTTTCCAGGCACATTCAGTTACCACAACATCCGTGTCTACGATGAAGATGCCACTGACCTGCTGGCTCACTGGAATGACACATACAACTTTATTGTTAAAGCAAAGTAAGTTCTGAGCGGAACAAAAAAAACATGTTCCTCATGTATGAATCTGTTTGTATAAAAAACAAACACGGAAGACTCACATATGATATGTAAATTCAAAGATGTGCATTGTATTTGGAAATTTATGTTACTTTTCTACATGTGGTCAAGTGTTGAAATGAATGTGTTTTATGGGAAATAGGCTTCAACTTTATTATGAACTCTCCACTATAGAAAGAACCACTCCAAGTGTCTAGTTCACTGTAAGATGGGTGTCAGTCGGTCGGCCTCCACCGTCATTGCTTATGCCATGAAGGAGTACGGCTGGTCGCTAGAGAAGGCTTACAACTTTGTCAAGCAAAAGAGAAGTGTCACACGACCCAACCCAGGTTTCATGAGACAGCTGGCTGAGTACGAGGGCATCCTGGATGCTAGGTAAAGCCCTTTGTATGTGTGTGTGTTTATTTGTGAGATTGTGTGTGCTCGTATGTATTCAGTGTGGTCTAATAGTTGTATTTTCTCTACAGAGTTGTTTTTTACTTCTACATACTGCGTTTGTTTATATTTCCAGTAAGCAGCGTCACAACAAGCTGTGGCATCCTGATGCAGACTGTGAGATGGCAGAAGGGCAGCAGGGGTTGGCTCAGTGTTGTGGAGGGGAGGAGGGAGGCCACCTGACTCCAGAGCCAGGGATGTCTCCCTGCTGTGAGGAGGCGCTCTCTGAGAAGGGGGCTGCATGTCCCACCCCGTGCAGGACTGTTTCACTGGACATTGACCCCGCCTACAACAACTACTATTTCAGGCGGCTGTCTGACTCAGCACTGGACAGTGAACCATCAACGCCTGTGCGCGGCCCTCCCCTTCTTGGCATGGAAAAAGTGTTTATAGAAATCGAGGACGTGGAGCGGGACGCCCTGCTGGACGATGAGGCCTTTGATGGGCGTGAAGGACTGCCACTCTCCCACTTTGGGCCTTCAGCGGAGGGGACTGCTGCACAGACAAGCTCTCGGGGACCTGAGCCCCTGGAGGAGCTGCGTCTGAGGCTGGAGTTCAGCACAGTGGAGGAGGAAGATGAAGAGGAGGTACAAAAGGAGGAGGCAGAGATGGAGGTACTCATGCAACCAGATGATGGAGGGGGTGAGGAGGGAGGCGAAGAAGAGGAAACACAAGATGTAGATACAGAGGGCAATGGGATGGACCTGGCAACTCTAAATGAAAACTCTAACAACAACAACCATTTGAGCACTTCACATAACCTTAATGTAAGTTTCAGTTATATGTAAATGTACATTTATAAATAGAAACGCTGTTATTCATTTCATTACTGCAATTTGAAAAAATCACCGCATTCCCTCTGATATTATTTTTCCTTTTTTATTTAGGAAAAAGCTTCCTCCATCACCCCTCCAGCTGATGCGTCTACATTGCCTTTTCTGGATTTTAAGTCCAAGAAGAAAGAAAATTCTCCACCCCTGGTCTCTAAGCTTTGCCTTAATCCATCTCCTCCTGAAGTCCCAAGTGCTTCATTCCCACTGTTCCATACGTCCTCTGAAGGCTCAGAGTCTTCAGTGGTACTGCTGCACTCCTGTGGCCCTCTGTGTGATTGTGCCAAGTGTGCTGCCTCCACGCCCACAGCTTCACTCGACAGAGACGAACAGCCAGGAGACTCACTGCACTTGCCGGAGCCAAAGGACAACGATGAGGCAGTGGAAGTAAAGAGAGAGTGTCATAAAGGTAAATCTGCATCTTCTTCAGATGCTCTCCCTGAGCTGATGAGAATGGATGCGGAGGAAGAGAAGTCCGCTGTGGCTTGTTACATTGGCCAACAACAGGAGACCCTTTTGCAGCTGCAGAGGTCTGGGCTGGTCCGCCGGCGTGCAGAGAGACTAGAAAGACTTTCAGGTTTATCCCAGGAGAGCCTGCACTCTCTTAAGCCTTTGCACGTGTGCCAAAGGTCCAAAAAGAGCCCCTGTCATGCTGAGGATGAAGAGGAGCTCTCCAGCTTCTCTGGGGATTTCCCTAAATCTTCTACCCCGTGCCAAGTCCGGTTAGAGCCCCTGGTGGTGCCACTGACCAATGAAGCCTTGCTGGGAGTGGTGGGGTCTGGATTGCTCACACCCACCTCCTCGCCTCATGGCTCCACCCTGACACGCAGCTCCAGCAGTGACAGCCTGCGCAGTGTGAGGGGGAAGCCTGGCCTTGTGCGTCAGAGGGCGCAGGAGATTGAGACCCGCATGCGCCTAGCAGGCCTTACCGTGCCCTCGAGGCTGAAGCGGTCCAACTCGCTGGCCAAGTTGGGAAGCCTGAACTTCTCCTCTGAGGACTTGTGTTCGGCCTGCTCCTCAGACGCAGGAACACTACTGCTCCTCTCACTGTCCCCAGAGCCAGATCCTGGCCTGGAGTGGGACACCCCCACCACCTCTGCTCTGCCTCGGCCCTGCAAGGGCCTGCAGTCCCCAGAGAGAGCTCTACCAAGTGAGCCCAGAAGCTGACACATCAAGCAGAGGTAATATGCACTCCACCCATCCCCTCATCCGTCACCCTGTGGGTCTGGAGACTTCAGTCAAATGAATTTTTTTTTAAAAAAACAATGCCAACTGTTGTTATAAGGAGTAATGTACACTCTCCTTTGCCACATTGTTTCTCAAACTGCTGTTCACATTGATGAAAGTCATATTGCTGTATCTGACAAATGTGTAAAGCCATCAGTTCACCTCTAACTTGGTTTGATTTATGGACAAACAAGTGCCTTACCTACGAGACCAGAGGCACAGAGCTGTGTGTTAGACTGCAGGATGAGATGGTACAAGATGCTCTATAACCTTTAACTTCACAGTACCTGATTTGTACCAAATTATGGTACTTACTGGCACTTGCATTATTTTTACCAGTCTGGTACAAAGTGGTAGCCTACATTGGTGAACTTGAGTCCCTCCGAGGAGCTTGACAGAAAGCAAAGTGTTAATAAATGTAGAGTTGTTTACCGCACAGTTATTTTAGATGCTAGAGGGTTGTAAAATTAATGGTTACCTCATGTTGCATTCATGGAGCTCTTTCTCAGACGAACACCAGGCGAGAGCTTAATTCAGTTCATTTGCTGATGTTGAATTAAAGTGAGGAAATCAGTCTTGAGCTCAATTTAATGCAGAGGTGTGTGTTAATGCACTAATGCGTAACTTTACGAGTCTGTGAGTGAGTGAGTGAATGTGATGAAAAAAGAAGAAAGAAGGTTGTGACTTCGTTTTGCCTGAGGCTTGCTCACTGTTTTCGACAAACAGAACAAAAACATTTCTGAGTTTGTTGTTCCTTTGCACTGCTTTTTTATTGAGTGAATACTGGTACACAGCAAGCTATCTTCCAAAATAACATTTAAATAATGTTATTGACCTCATCATTCCCTACAGTGTTCTTGGGAGAGCAGAGTGAGAAGACATGCTGCATGGCTTGAAATCATTATACAAACACCAAGTGTGTATGGCAGTCAAATCATAAAATGTATATTAGGGTTTTTTTTCCCAGGCTAAAGTTATTTGATCATTTTTGGCAAGAAATAAGACAAAACATTAAACATTTTACATACAAACCTTCTGTATCTGAGGGTTAATTACATTTTAAACTCATTTGTGCTTTTTGAAATGTGAGAGACCAAAGTTCTTTGGCTGTCTTGACAAAATTGGGAAAAACAATCGACGCTGTACAAAATATGTGAACCACAATGTCAATCATGTAATGTATTTAAATGCTGTCACATCTTTTTGCACCTTTTGGGAGAAACGCAGGAGACTTCCTGAAGTCATCGGGCTCATAGCTGTTAAGCTTTTATGCTCATATCATCAGTGAGTTTTAAAGCTTATGTCACACTGATGTGACAACGATCACAATAGGTTACTTCACAGTTTTGTAACCATTTTCTTTTTATATTTAAGTATGCAGTAACTTTTGTACTGTACATGGCTGTAGTTTGAATGCATATTGCACTTTTTATGTTGTTCAAAATAATGTACTGTATGTGTTCATTATGGAAATAAACATTTCTTTTGCATAATGTGCTATGCATCTTTTTTTTTTTTCTTGTGGCCACCATCAGAAAACAGAGGTGGGATTAAGCTGTACTGTAACTGTAATACTGTGAATGTTTTGGATGATGTGTTTAAGACCTTCCCGAACGTGAAAACAGCACACTGCCTCGGCTGTGATGGTGTCCGAATCCTGAAATTACATCATCATGCCCCCATCTGTATGCTTTGGCAGGAGAGCCATTTTCTAACAGCCAGGTTATATAATATTTGGCTTCCCGTCACTGTTTGCATGACATCAGTGAAATACTTAAGTTACACGCTCTTGTTCCTCCTATATGATTGTGCGTGTCTGTGTAATGAATGGTAAGCCCTGTGTGCAGTATAGCATGTGGTGGCAGAGCAATGAGGCAGTAAAGATGTTATTTAGTGTTGTTTGTGCTTGAATTGACACTGATACAAGGAACATGAAAGGACATGAAACCTGAGACTGGTATTTCCATGGGGAATGAAAAACGAATACGTCTTAACTACTGTAAACTTGTAAACATTTAAATGACAGACAGTGAGAAGGACTAAAACGAGAAGCTTTGTAAAGCTTATCATCAGTGTGTCAGAAAGCCTGTGGAGTCTGTCTTGAATTAATGACGATCTTAAATTAAAGACAGGTTGGCTTCTGTCTAGACAAGATTTAGAGTGACCTGCAAACCCTTTTAAACAAAAACACCAGTTCATAACAACACAAGGACTGCTGCCTGCCTGTCTGTCAGCGCTGCAGTCTTTGGTGTATGGTCTCTGGGTGTGGACCAGCCCCTCTTCCCCTTTTTCTGCCGGTTAATTCTTGGCTGTTGAACCTCCACTTTTGTTTTATTATCTGAGGACGTATCCTGTTTTGGACATTACTATAGAGACCAAGAGAAACAAAAGAAAAAAAAAAAGTCTGAGCTATTTTTCAGATGATTTCCTGCACTCCTGGATGTATCCAGGTTCGCTATAACTACAGTTGACCATTTACCTCAGACTCCAGTAGTCTTTTACCACCTCTTACTTATCTTAACTAGGATCCTGGAGCAAAGTTGTATCGGTGTAGCCCTTTAAACTGTTTTACAAACTGTTGTGTAAGAGAAAAAAAAGAAAAAGAGGACATCTCCTCACACGCACTCGTAGTGGTAGAAAGTCTACTGCTCTTTGATCATAACATCCAGTTTTTTTCTCCCGTCTTCCACTTGGCTATGAGGTGAAAAGGTCACTTATGTACCTGTACTCTCAACTCAGGATCAAAACTAATTTGTTTCCCACTTCAATCCACACAAGCCAACAAAGAGATTGAGATATTAAAGACAACTTCTCCATGGTCTCTCAAGACAGCACAAAGCAAAGCTAAAAGTCCCCCTGATTGTGTTAGTCAAATGTGCTGTGACATCACATGGATGTAATATAAGGCTCCCACTGCTTGAGCATTTGTGGAAGGACAGAGCATCGCCAAACAACCAACAAAGAGCACTCTGTCGGTCCTGAGAGAGAGCCATCGACCCGACCACGAAGTCTAACCGGTAAGTGTCAGTCTCGACATATGATAAGAGATCAATAATAATATATGCTTCTAATTATAAGAGTAGGGAGCTGATGTGAGTTTGCCTGTGCCCAGCTTGTCTTGTGCTAATTTACATGTAAGAGCTGAAGAAAAAAATGAGAAGTTCTCTGTTTTGCAGATGCTGAGACTTGTAAGGGGTTCCTGATTCATTGGTTTTGAATTCCTGTATGTCTGAACATGTTGAGGCAGCAGAGCACATGGTGATCAAGTGATCAGCTTTTGGCATTTAGGGAAGTTGGGATAGGATAATAGAGCAGTTGTTTTAGATGGATTTTTTTAAATGAATTTGCCCTCAGGGGAAGGGTTCCCCACTCACTCAGAGTAGGTAGAGGAAAATCAATGAATGCAAATTCTTCTGAGCTTTACTATGAGTTTAACCTGATGAGATTTAACATGATGTAAAGCAAAGTAAAAACTGTTGTGTAACTTGTTTTACGGATGTTCTCACACATTTCCACTCTCTCTGCATCTGTTTGCATCTTCTCACACAGCTGTGCCACCATTGTAGGGTGATAACATGAGCTTGCTTTGCCATGTGTCTGGCCTGTCAGATGATAAGACAACAGCAGTCATATGCTGTCACACAGACGGGGGGGGGATGAGGCCACAGACGGGAAGCAGACTCATGGTCCACAACATTGTTCATTGTGCCTCACAATTTTCTCTGCTGACTGCTGCAGTTTAGTAGCTGAAAACTCATTAAGCAATTAGACAATGTCATGGAAAAGTTTGTCTCTGCAGCATGATAATTTCGGTTTTGCCTCATGTTCTGCGTTCATTTTAACAACAGCTGCTATCATTCCACTGCAAATATTACTCCCATGATTTCCAACCAGTAATAATAGTAAGCACTAAAACCATCAATATCATTATTATAAGAACAATAACTGCAGTAAACAACTGTAGCCTAATTAAATACAAAACATATTCAAAGTTGAATTAATACAACGCAGGGCTTTTTTTCTACTCCTTGCAAAACAGATTTTTTTTAAATTACAACATGTCTTAGTTTTAGATGCGACATGAGTGAACATAAAAATACTGGACTTACTGTTGCTAATCAGTTCATTGAGTCACATGAAACCAAATGACAACAAGCTGAAACAAACAAGCTGACTTTCTAAATGAGAGAGTGGGAAAAACATTAGCTGACAAACTGGCATCAGACTGTTAAACTTCAGTGCTTCAAAACGTCAGAGAGAGAGTAATTGTTTCGTCAGACTCAGTGTTGCTGCTGTGCACAGATCACAGGTTTAACTTATCAACAGTGATATCTAAGGATCAAACTTTAGGTCTTAAATTTAAATCATGCATTCAGTTTGCATGAAAAAAAAATGCTACATTACATACAGTGTAAAGAAAATTATGTTGCAATGAAACTGCTGAATCACTCTGTCCAAACAAAGGATTCAAATTCACTAGTGAGATTGATGCAAAATCTTGTGACTGTTATTTAACATAAAGTTAAGAAACAGTGAACATTGTGAGCGCATGAATAACCAAACAGAGGGTATTCTATAGCAGTTAAAGTCATAAGATACTCTGGTTCATGACTTCCATGAAAATAGTTCCTGTGTGACTATGAGTTGTTTGATACATACAATATGTTTTCTAGCCAAGACTGAAACCATTTCTAATGTTTGGACAGCAATGTGTATCCCAGGTGTTTGCTTCTCTTCTCTTTCAGAAGCTTCCAGATTTCAGTGGATTAATCAAACAGTAACTATGAGTGGAGATGCTCAGAATAAAAGGAACTGATTTAACAGTCATAAACTAGATGAAAAAATATCCGAGCTGGCCCTCTTAACATGTGGCATGTTTTTAAAGGATTGGTCTCTTGTTGTGAGGTTAACACCATGTCTTTCTCCTCAGACCAGTATGGGACAGAACCAGGATAAACTAGAGGGGGGAGAACAGGCCCTCGGCAAGGGATTGGAGGAGACGAGGCAAAGCCCCGATTCTGGAGGTGCAGGCAGTCCTACAGGTGATGTCATGGAGGGAGGAAGCTCCTGTGAGGAGGAGGCTGGTAACACCAGGGAAAATTCAGAGGAGCCAGACGCTCAGGATCTGGATGGGAGCCCCGGCCAAGAGCCAACAACACCTTCTAGCAAAAAACACAAAAATTTGTGGGTGAGTCCTTTCCCTGCAAGGGAGGTGAGACAGGGAGGGGCCGCAGGAAAGGAAGGAGGAGGAGGAGGAGGAGAAGGAGGCAGGACCGCTCTGTTGGTTCCACAGGAGACGGACGAAAATCGAAAGAGTAGTGAGAGGGTTGAGGAAAAAGCTGCAACATACAAGCATTATAGTCAATTCAAAAGAGACAAGAAGAGGACTGAGGAGGAGCATCACACATCCCTTAAGGTCAAAATGGAGAATCAGGAGGAGGGAGTCGCCCAACACGAGGAGATCCAAGATAAAAGCCTCTCAGCTGGAGTTTCACGTGAAAGGTATGGCCTTGCTGTTACCTCAGAGTATGCAGACTCCTTTGGAAACACTGAAGAGGAATCTGTGATGATGACGATTAGCAGATGTGGAGCTAATGCAGAAAGTGAGTTGTTACAGTCTGTTCAACAAGATCAGAATGACACCACCATACCTGCTGGTGAAGACATTAAACTCTGTGCAAGAACAGTGGGTCGCTTGAGTGAGAGGAAGGGAACGCCTACAGCCCAACCCCAACATCCTTTGGAAAACAATCTGCAGAAAGAGTCTCTATCAGACATGAGTGATACCATTTACTGCAGACCTCCAAGAGAGAGGGCAATGAATGATGCAAAAGAGGAAATGTTATCATGTGAGGTGATGCCAGTTTCCAGTGACTACACCTTAACAAAACCAAAGGGCACTGACAATGATGATCTAAGGGGGTCAGTGAGGCTTTATCTACCAATCGACACGACTGAAACATCCACAGATCAAAAGAGAGACTCGGATTCAGCACCAAATCCAGCCTCACTCACTGAACCCAGTTCTATTCTGGAGAAGCTACTGAAGAGAAATAAAATGGAGGCAACCCCAGTCCATTCAGAAATGAAAGAGGTTGAAATAAAGGACAAGGATGCCGCAGATGCTACAGCAAAGGGGATTCTTGACAGTGCAGCAAAAGAGCTCAGTTCTGATAAAATCCATCAGTCAGATGTGAATACACCTTTGTCCTCACGTGATATGAAGAAGTTGAAAGAGAAACAACCAAAAGAAAACCTTCCAGGCAAAGATCAACACATTAAAGGCTTTGGCACAAAACAGGCAGACACTGTTGACTCCTCAAATGCAGTATGTTTCCAGCCTGGGGTGACTGAAAATAAAACATGTGAGACCTCACTCACAGATCTACATGATCTAAAAGGAAAAAAAGTTGATTTCCAGAGTTCAAAGAAGAACATCAGCACAACAGATGCTTCACTCAAGGAGGAAATGGAGAATAAGTCGGGTTCGAGCTCCTCTAAAAACCTGTGCTCAGACAACTTACAATCGTCTGCTTCACGTGAAGGAGGGTCATGTGAAGTGAGGAGTGTAATAGCTGAAGAATCTGCATCTTCCTCAGTGCCTGGTGCAAAGTCTCCCCAAACAAATAGTGAAGAGCAAATTGCAGACTCATGCCGTTTACTTACCACTAAGAAGACAGACGCAGGTACTTTAAAACCACCTTTACAAATAAAGACTGACAGCGAGAGCAAAGCTGATCTCCAGCTTTCTAGCTCCGCATGTTCAGATGCTCCGTCTGTGAGGAGAAAGAAGGTGAAGAGCTCCACTGAGGACAATGCTACACTAGGTGTGGATACTGGTTCAGCTCAGGCTGTACCTGGCAAAGATATATCACAGGAAAGTCGCCAAGTCACAGCAGGCATGGAGAAGGATCTTCACATGACGTGTCACACAGAAAATACAATACCAGATCAACCTAATGAGAAACTTGTCAAGGAGAGCGATGAGGGTGTCTCAGTGAGAGATAAATCCCAAAGCACTCCCAGATCTAGGCCTGTCTCAGAGCTTATAAAGGAGACCATTCAGCTTCATGAAAAGCTGCAACACCAGGATCGGCCAAAGCCAGCTGAAGTCAAGTGTGATGAGCAGGGCCAGTCTGTGAAGGTGGCACAGATGAAGGCGGCTTTTGACTCAGTTCAGAAATCCCCAGACAAGGCAATCGAGAGAAAGCCATCAATGAGAAAAGGTAAGAGTAAAATTTGGATTATTGTAATTTACATATTACGGTATGAAATGAGTAGAAACTGTGGATAGAACAGAGCACAGTGGGAATAACAGGATAGAAGGTAAATGAATCAGTGAGTCATATGTTATTGAAAGGCAATTAACCCCCAAAAAATCTGCTTTCCTGGTCCATGAACCAGAATTTGGGCTGCCAGATGCACCACAAACACTTGCATCAACCCTCATCTAGAAGACTTATGGAGAATGAAAAAAAATAGACTGGATGATGAAATACAGCTGTTTTCATCTGTCAAAAGTCTGCATCACTCTGAATTTGTGAAATAACGCCATCTTGTGGTGCTGTAATACACCATTGGTACATTGTGTTCTTGAAATATATTTTGATATCATGAAATAATCGGCAGAAAAGTAAAATTGTACAAGATTGATCTACTGTTTTGCATCCTATCCCAAATTATTTATCACAGATTTTATTAATGGATAGTAAACACGTTCTAACCACCCAAAAATCAATGTGGATCAAGGAATTGCTAATTACTCCCTCAGAGCCACAAAGCTATAAATACTTGAACTTACGATGCACTTTTATTTACTATCCATAAATTCATCCCCATTCGTTCACAATTGCACATACACACAAAAGCATAGCCTCTACTTTATTCACCACTCTTTATAGTTGCTTCTCTTGATTTATAAATGTTATGGTTCGAAAAGCTGCTACTGAATTCTGTCAGATGAGTCAGAAGGATGAACTTATCTACTCTCTCGAGAAAAGAAACACATAATAAATGATAAAATGTATTAAATGTATGTAAATGTATTAATAGATTTGTACAAGTAAATAAATACTTTTCTCAATGTTATGATTACAGTGTAACAGGGAAGATGGGAAACAAACGGTTAATAGATAATAACATAATAAAAATATCACAATAATACCACAGGAGATTAAAATGCCATAAAGCCACAGTGAACACAATTGATGGTGATTCTCCTTAACTAGGAACCTGAAGAAGGGAGGTCTGTTCCGTGTTGCCTAAAATGTCGCATTCACTGGTTTTTGAGGCTGTCCGTCAAATACCTCTGTTCCAATCAGAGCTCAACGAGCGGCGAAAGGGGGCGGGACTAATGGCAGAGTAGGGAAAGAGCACACAGAGCGAGTGGTGTCAGCACAGCAGCAGCTCCGGCACAGGGAACGGACAAGTGGGATACGCGCAGGGCTGTGTTATATCATTGGCTTCAGGAATACTTTATTTTCCCCTCAGAAGGTGAGTGATAGCTTATGTTGAATGTTTATAGCCTGTTTGACTGTTTTCCTCTTTAAATCGGTTTCAACTGTCTTCGTTTGTCCACCCTACGGCTATCCAGACAAGAAAGTGCGTGCGCTAGCTAAAATGAATCGGGATAACGTTGCTCAGTAGAATGTGTTTTTTAAGCTAGCGTTAGCCTTTAACGGCGGTTAACTGACAAAATCCAGGAGTTTCTCGTCGATAACCAGAAAAATAGCTGTTTTCCAGCAATGTTTTTGTTCCTCCTGGTGTTGGTGGTTAATTCATGCCTTGAAATGTGCTGTTGTTCGTTACTGAGCGGGGTGGGGTAGCTGACCATAGTGCGGCAGGAAAACTTATCTGTGATAGATCCACATACACGGAGGTGCAGGCAGGACAACCGCGCCCTGGCCCTTGACATCCTGATTTTTAAAATAGACTCTCTTTAATGAACAATAGGCTGGAGGCATAAAAATATATCTAACAATCAACGCTTTCATGTACAGAAACAAATTCTCTCATGTCTCTATTTGTCATTTTCCCCTCTTTGAGTGAATTCAGGTATCCGCAATGTTCTTCTAGATGCCAGCATAAGATCTGAGATTTGACCCACTAACACACTGGTATGGAAGATAACTGAAAAGGGGTCATAGCATACAAGCAGGCACTCCTTCCATGCCACTCACCACAAATTCATAATCATTATGCTGCTTCGACAGCTTTGCTTGTTTTAACACGTGGAGAATCGTTGGTATGAAACTATGCAGAATCTCTGCGACCTCGGTCTTCTCTAGTAACTAAGTTACAGAGATATTGTGTTGTGCAACAGCACCTGAGTGTATCGATAAGTGTATTATGTTGACAGCTGTTTTTAATTATACTCCTATTACAGCAAAACATAGATTCTGTTTACTTAACGTTAAAGTCCAATTAATATTGGTTGCATTGTATACTAAAAAGTGTTTCTTGTATTGAAAGGCACGTTTCCTGATTTGATCTGTTAATGAGTCAGATCCACTTTATAGTTATTCAGAGTTTCGACTGCTGGACCACAGTTTTTTTTTAATTAAACTGTGTTTTCACTGTCAGTTGAATGCTTTGACTGGGAAATTTTATGTAGTAGTGTGTAACAAGTAGTTCTGAAACTGAAGATTATTTTGATTATGTCTTGAGCTGTCCTTATTTTTTTTATTTTAATCCAAATTCAATACATAATTACTTCATAATGATGCAAAAGAGACTGTGAGTATTGTAATTCTCCAATAACAGTACTATTCTAGTACTACTCAGGAGAGTAGTTTTTTTTTTTTAAATTGATCCAAAACTGAAGGTAGGACACATCCTTCCCTTGGCAGTCATAAGCAGACTCCCCTGACAAGCACTGGCAACTAGCTGTTGACCCAAGTAGTCCTTTCTGTGACCTCTCTGTTCATTACCACCGGCTTATTTGCTTGCTAATGACAATGGGGCAGTTTGATTTGTAATGGCCATGGTGTGCCAGAAGGGCAGCTAGATTTACATATTTACTCTGTCTTGAACTAGGTTACTCTGCCTCTGTGTGTAATAAGCTTTTGAGTTGCAGGAGTTTCCCTCGTTGTGGGATGCAGAGCAGGTGAAGGCTGACAGAGTGACCCCAGGGTCAACACTCAGCAGTACTACAGCTTTGTTTTGACTTGTTAACCATTCCAGACGCATCAACCTCTGATGGTTGTGCTGCAGTACAAGGTCTTGTACTATGTAGCCGGCCTTCCTATGGCTAGGCTTAGGAAGGAAGTGGGTCAGGATGCAGAGGGAAAGTAAGCATGAGATGAGAGTGTTGGTCTCTATCAGCTTCAGCAAGGCATACAGGTGTGGGCTGTGAAAAAGTGTTGATACATTTTGAACATGTTGAATTCATTTTTGATTTCAGGAAGATCATTTACTTGCAGTATCCAACATGTCCATTACATTTATTTTATCAGTGTTGATGAAAGTCTGGTTAGGTCTATCATCTCCTCTCCTGGCCATCTTACATTGCGATTCATTATTGTGCTGACATTGTAAATAGCTAGCAGTTCTTCTGGCTTTGGCATTGTTTTGTGGACTTAGGGATGTGTACATTAGATAGAAAGCAGCTTAGTCGAAATCTGATATATTTTCTGCTACACTCAGTTTTCATGTCAGTCTGCTGGAGTAATCAGTGTCCTGTAAAGAAGCTAAATATTTGGCCTCTGCATCTCAGTTAGGCTCAAAGATTGCATTCTTTTAACATGTCTGACACACCTCACTTTGTGTCCAGTCCTGTCTGTGTGAGATATTATCTCAACTCACACTTTCTCCCTGAAATTCCCTGAATGACATGCCACAACTTGAAAATTCAACAGATTTTTTTATTTGAATTATGGATTTGATGTGCCACATTTTTTAGATAAGCTGTGTTGTAGATTATATCTGAGGACAGGTGGGAGAGAAAACATCTCATTAACTGATCACCTGCCTAACAAATTAGCGTGTTTGAGTGTCACATGCCTAAATCTGTGCTGCTAAATGCTAACACAGTAGAAAATATACAGCCCGTGGACAGTGGATCTTCTTTGTTTAATGAGGCACAATTAAGTTTGTTGGATAAATAGATCTAAGTAGTTATTTATCTAAACTTACATGTCTGTGTGTTTGTTTTACATGTGTTGTAAACTATAATATCTTATCTCTTGGATCTATGTGACAGGGTTTTTAAAAATCAGTTTGTTTGGAATCAGAGTCAAAGTGATGTTCCAGTTTTTACAAACTTCCCCTTTTAGCTTTTTAATGCTTCGAAGCTCAGAAATTTTAGCAAATGCTTACAGACTTCTACACACTATTACTTCCATTGGTATTTTCCCACCACAGCTGACAGCATCTGTTGAAATGGAACAGTGGCTTGTGCATTTCTCATTGGGGGAGGGGGAAGAAGCTGATCAGGAAGAGGAAGGGGCATGTCTTGTAGTCTGTAATATTTAGGAGTCAACTTGAAAAAAAAAGAACAATAAGCACTTGCAGGGTTTTTGCATTTGTCCTGTGTGTTGTCTGTTGCTCTCAGGAATGGTGCAAGCACAGGTTTTATGTTCAGTTTGTGTTGCTGTGGACAGAAAATAAATCCAACACACAAACACTCATAAAAACTAGAGCTTTTCCCGTTCTGAGTAATTTATTGGCTTTTAAAGTAGCATAAGAAGTTTAGGAGTTAGTTCTTTTATTCTCACAGCACAGAGATTGATGGAGTTAAAAAGGTTTGTGCCAAAATACAGTTTAAGTCATGGTTAGCATCGCACTAAACTTTTTTTTTTAAAGATATTTTTTTCGGGCTTTTTGGCCTTTATTAGATAGGACAGTGATGAAACGGGGAGACAGAGAGAGAGGGGGTAGTGACATGCGGCAAAGGGTCGGAGCCGGAATCGAACTCGCGACCGCTGTGCGGAGGACTGAGCCTCGCGTACATGGGCCACGTACGCTAACCACTGAGCTAAACGGCAGCCCAGCATCGCACTAAACTTGCATAGATTTTCTGACACATTTATGTTTCCAGAGTCTAAATCAAAGGAGTTTCTGTTTCCTATTTCGGAATGAGGAAGTTGGCAAAGTCTCGCCATTTGACTTCTTTTGTTGACATCAAAAGACAATCTGTATATGTCCGACACACTACATGTTAGTTGTAAATGAGCATAGTCTGGGGATTTTGATTCAATCTGGAAAATGACTCTTTCTGTGTGTCACTTAGCACTGTGTTGAACTTTGAGCCACGTTGCTCTAGTGTCTGCAAATCCCATTTCCTCTTCAAAGTATAAAAGGATACAAAAGCACTCTCTGAAACACTGGTGCATAAAGTATTGTGTTCCAGTAGTATTTAAATCAAGCAGAGACTGCATGGTCACTTGGGGTTGGGAAGAGGTGAAA
>JAPZDY010000022.1:19400478-19410509 GCA_029783645.1 Ctenochaetus hawaiiensis | reverse complement strand
GACAACTTGTACAAAAAGCAAAGACAAGTCCATTTTAAGAGTTCGTTTTGTGAATATTGATTGAGCATTAGTAATGTAAAGTCATATTTTATAAATATTGTATGCATTTGTAAAAGTTAAAAGTTTTGGTCGTAGGACACAGTACTGCCATCTCTTTCTGTGACTATATTATAGGTCATATTGAGAAATTTTCTTGACCATATTGTGACAGAACTACTCCTGATTTCATGTCTTCAGAGTGGTTGGTAACATTTGATAACATTACATATATATTGACCATTTCCTCCAGTTTGTGGTGCTAAAAGATATGATATTGAACCTTTCTTGCTGTTTGTGGTGCTAAAGGGTAGTATGACTGGGCATCTTTGTGAAGCACCAGACTGACCTCAAGAATGCAGTGATTGTTTTGTCTGGGCTAGGCACACTATTGTGGTAATAAAACAACACATCTTAAAAAGCTCTCCTACCTAAAACAATGTACTATTCTGTTGCAAATTAATAGAGTCAAGAGCTGCAGAGTAGTTTTGCTGCTCATTCCATAACAAAAATGGGAAAGGCATTTACAGTGGTTAGTGGGATCATCAATAGAAATGACTCTGTAGATGATTGGATCAGCCTTTACTCAGCAAATAGATGATTAAAAAGTTTCTTTAGCAACCCAGTCGTGAAACTGTACGGCATCTGACTTGATATGTTGCCACCATAGAAAGATGTGATAACTGTTTGGGAAACGACACTTTTCCCCTAAAAAGTCCAAAGTTTACAATTTCAGGCGATAAATAGGCCATGCAGTCATGCTTCATTTTACAACTACAATGCCTAAGTGATTCCTCTGAAGGTTCAGTAGTTGAGTGACTGCATGTCAGTTCTCAGTAAAAGTCTGGTTTTGTTAGGCAAGGAGTAGTTGACAATGAGGAGAGAACTAGAACCGTTTTTAACAGTTGTTTGCATTTTGATATTTTTTAGATATGTTTTAGGTCAGTTTATGTTTGCTATTGTATTGTAATTCTGTACTGGGTTGGTATTTCCCTGTTTTTTAAGCTGCAAGTTAATGTTACTAAACATGTTTTCTAGAGAGAGATTGCAGCCAACCAAACACCTATGCAGTGTTCAGTGGCATAAAGTAACATTTTGCTCTGTATTTCCTCTCTTTCTTTTTTTTCCTTAATACAATTGTGTGTCTTGATACTAAATATTTATTTAAGTGTTGCCCTCAGATGTTGCAGACGAGTCTAAGTCAATTTTTAGCTTAAAGGGCAGCATGCCCTTTGAGATCAGCCATTTGACTTATTGTGATGCAGACTGATGGGGAGAGAAATTATGAGTTACTCAACCTCCGGATGAACACTCAGACATTTGTCTTAATAATGGGAAGGGAAGAGGGAATATTGCTTTTTTTTTTTTTTAGCCTCAACGTTCTGTATAAAGTTTACAAAGTAGGAATTTGTTGGGGGGTGTCATTGTTCTGAATCTGAGCCAGAGAAGTTGTTATAGCAAACAAGAAATTTAAAAGAAGCTAACAGCAGTGGGCAGATAACTTAAAGAAAAAGAATAGGGAACAAAGTGCATGCAGAGAACAAGGTCCAGGAGCTCCTTGCCCTTCCAGCAGAGAATGGGGAAAAACCACGAATATAATATGGACTTTAAATGATTGTTTTTGCCGTGTTATGCCATTGTTATTGTTCAGGCAGGAGCTGCCTGATAAATATGTTATATGTAACACTCGATGCCAATGCTGTTGTGTTACACAACACACCTGTTATGTCTCTTTATGTTCTGCAATGCCCTCATGCTATCTAATATCACACATTTGGATGGTTAGATTAGCTTTTTCTCCTCTGGAACATTCAATTGCCGAATAACTTGAAATGGTCTTGTAAGTTGGTTATTGCTTTACTCCCCTTTTTCAATGCTACTGTTTTAGGAAAAAGCGTCCACTCCAGCCAGGAGAGCATATGGTTCCATTAGAAAACCAGTAGGGACTGACTATAATTGACCACTTGCAATGGCCAACAATTAGCCTGTCAAACATTAGACAATCATTCAATTTAAAATGTGTGCCAAATTAAACTAACATGCAGCCCCATGACGCATTTTCTTCTATATTATTATCTTGTTTTTTAATCTCAGTTTTGCTCAGTTAGATCATTAAAAGAATCATGAGAGGAGGGGAGTGAGACCGACCTCTCATGGTGCAGCCAGTTTTTATAATTTTAGACAGAGCATGGAACAAATGAATTTTGCTTAAGCAGCTTAATTTTAAATATTGATTACCACTTATTGAAATGTCTTTCTATTGGAACCATAGTTTTGCTATGTAAGGAAATTACTGCATTGACTGTTAGCCCAGGTCAGAACTTGAGTATAAAACTGTGAAGTGTGCTCATTGCTCTCTGACAGCTGCAGAATGACATAATTATAAATCAGTTGCACTTTGATGATGCATTATTACATGCAAAACAATATCAGCAGAATAGAAAATGGGGTAAATCAACCAAGTTGTCCAGTACACTGGTAGTTACAAGATGGCAAATTAATTTTTTTCTGAAAGATGTATGTCTAAGAAGTCTATGGTGCAGACTGGCTGAAGTCTTAATCTGGTCTGGCTCATTTACTGTTGAAGAGTTAAAATACAGTTAATGAGACGGAGAATCAGTAGATTGTTCAAATATAATTTCACAGCAATGAGTCCTAAAACTAAGAAGTGACTAAGCACTGATGAACTTCTGGTTTCCATGTCTTATAGTCAATGTTTTTTTCTGAATAGTGTTTTTTGAAGCTTAGTGGCAGCGACAGTGAAATCATATGAAGTGGTATAGCTCATTTAAAGCATGATGTTAGTTTTGTCCAGCAAGATAATTTTCACAATTAAAAATGAATTTCCACAGAGCCCATTTTCTGCAATATATTGCTTGTAATAAAGTCAGTATCATAGTCATTAGATTTCTACCAGTGAGAGAGAACAGCTCTCTTTTCTTGATTTCTGTTTGGCGATGACCTGCTGCGAAATTATATAATTATTTTTAGACTTTGTGTCAGATCATCAGTTCTTTGTCTTCAGGTCTTTATGTCTTCTTTTAATTATAATCGATCTGCCAACATTTCTGAAGACTATTATTGGATGCAGACTGTTGCCTTTGGTCAGAGTCAGCCTTTCCTGGAGCAATCAAATTCAGTTTCCTAGACAAATGCACTTCTGATCCAGATAAATTTAGAGAAGGATTTAGAGATTCTTATGTAACTTAAGTGAAAACTGGAAAATCCTTGATTTAAGGAAGATTAACACTTAAGAGTCATTAACTGTTTTTAAAATTTGAGCAGATTTGGGTTTTAGTCCAACGTCAGTTATTGGGGACATCCAAAATAAACAGTTGTAATGACCACAAGTCCGCAGACAAGTCAGGCTGTTAGGACACTAAAACATCCCTACAGGAAGAACTTCCTGCTTGTGTTGTGATCCTAATACTGTCGGATACATGCCATACAAGCTGCTCACTCACGCTCTCTCTACACACACACACACACACACAATGGAAAACCACCTCCAAAACATATCCCACATCCTGTGCTGTGATTTTATCATGTTGGTGATTCAAGCTGGGAAACTGTTACCATGTGCTGTGTCAAAAAGTTGTTAACAAAACTAAGACGTTTTTTAGGTTGTAGGTTAGATTGGACTTTTTTCTCTGCCATTTATGTGAAACTTCACCAAGTTTCCGATATCTTTGGAAATGGTTTGTTTTTGTTAGCACAGCAACTGGACTTGTAGCTTTCTGAATGAGCTTGTTTTCCAAAACTCTGTTGTCTGCCAGCAGATTCTTGCCCTGGTGAAAATCGTAGCTTAACCTGCTACAAAGTCTGTTTTTGTTTGTGTCTGTGTGTGTCCTATTTTCCTTTTGGACGTTGCTCTTTCTAAGTAAACCACATATAGAGAGTGTTAGTATATTAGACATCTAATATTTGGCACAGCTGAAGATGAAAAGAAACAACAATGTGGTGCAATGATTTTGACTTCAGATGAAATATCATCAAGCGTGTTATCTTCTGTTAATCACATATATTCTTAGTAAAAGCTGAATATTTTAAACCTTTTTTTGAATATTAGTGTTTTTGCTGTTTTCTAGTTAAGTAGTAAGTACATTTTTACCACTTTTCAAATAAATAAATACCTGATCTGAGATACTAGAAAATATGTGTCACACAATCATAAATGTTGCTTGTGAACTTTGGTGTATTGCTGATTGTAGTTTGTGATTAGAAAGTCTAAATGCTTGCTTCATTATCGCAGAGGGTGAAGAAAAATTCACATGGCATAGTCGGAGTAGATAAAAGTGACTGTTGTTGGGGGAAGGCATGATTTTGGTTTGAATCTCATCCAGTAGATAACTGGGGAGTAAGAAAATAAAATGTGGAAGATTCTGTGTCAGAGTAGCAGGACTCCTCTTTAAACAAAAAAACACTGACACTGTGTCATTACACACCACTGTACCACTTGTCCCACTTGTCCCACTTCCACAATATGAATTTAATTAATATTTGCAAACGTCACCATCTACATACTCTTCTTTTAAACAGTCAGCACAACATTGCCCGGAAATTCATAGCAGACCAGTGTAGTAGGGGAGAGTAATGATTTGTTGGAAAACAGCTCTCAGAGTGAGAGTTAAATATTTTGTGTCCTCAAGTATGTCAGGTAGCTTCAGTAGCCTACATGTGTTTGTTCATACTGCAGGTCTTTTCTCTTATATACATGTTATCTCGTCTCTGTGTTAGTTTAAAAACCATCATGTTAATCCTTCTCTCTGCTCTCTTCACAGACATGAGACGAGTTGTACGGCAGAGCAAATTCCGTCATGTCTTTGGCCAGGCGGCGAAGAATGACCAATGCTACGATGATATCCGGGTTTCAAGGGTCACATGGGACAGTGCGCTCTGCTCAGTCAACCCCAAATTTGTTGCCATAATTGTTGATGCCAGTGGTGGTGGAGCTTTCCTGGTTCTCCCCCTTCATAAGGTACATTTATTGTGTGTCATATAGTAATTGATGCAGCAGTGGATAAGCATTGTATTGTGTGCTTTGGCAGATCCCATCACTCACAGCTGGCCTCTTTGACAACAAGATAGAGATTAACTGAGCGTGTAAACATGTTTGCATTGTCTGTCTGTTGTGCTACATCAGTAATGCAAGCTGAGTGCCTAACAGTACGTTAGTTAATTGATGTATTAAGGTACACAGTTTGAAAAGTGTTGATATCGTCTATTTTGTTTGGCTTTTGGTGCACATATTTGTGCTTTAATGACCCTGCAACATTAGAGACAGCAGATTGCTATTATATTTTCATTGCACACTTTGCACTTTTTGATCTGAACGATTAGTAATATGCAGACTGAACTTTTAACCTCACTATTGGTACGACTGTAAAAATGACAAAGTGTGGTGTCTGTCCCATCCAAAACTTTAGGTTAGAAGAGTGCTGTCCGTCTTTACATAAAACAAACCTTTGGTATTACATGCTCAATCTACAATCTGTCTGCATATTGTGTTGTCCTAATTCTGTAAAAACAATGGTGCACTGAATTGGTGTGATGCTGACCTTTTAAAAGCATTGTGTGTCTTTTTGAGTGTGGTTATGCCTGTGATGCTTACATTACTGATGATTTAAGATGATCAAATTACATCTGGATATTTTTAGATGGAGGTGGGGGGAAAATGTTGATGTTCGAAAGGGTGAAAAAGCCAAGCTTACCAAGGGATCATATTAAATGAAAAAAATATGAATGCAAACATAGTGCACCAAAAAATGGAGAGAGTTTATTTACAAAATTATGATTATTCTTGTTTTTTTTTTTTTTAGAGTAGCCATATATGTTTTATATTTGAGTACAGTTATTTTTGAGTACAGTAAATAATCATTTTCATTAAAGACTTTGCCTCTTACCAATAGGACTGCTGACTCTTCATGTCAGTGTACATTGGGATAAATGTTTACCAGCAGGCGCTCATGCACACACCCTCATTTGCACAACAGAAACTACTCCAAAGCCCTGGAGTGAACAGTCTCTTGATCCCTGCCTCCATATAAGGAATCACTCCACTCCTCCCAGAATGACTTTAGGGTTTGGCGAGACAGCATTTGAGGAGTGTTTAGCTGTACACAAGTTAACTGAGCGAATACCTCCCTTTTGTTTTAGCCCTGCTGTTAATGTTGGGCTAATTAATGTGAAATAGAGGTCAAACTGTATCCAGTAAGGGGCTGTGGCTTGTACCCCAGAGAGCTGTTGGGTGCCATTGTGGTTGGTAGTGGTGAACTGCTGGCTTCTGTTAGAAGCTCCAGGCGATGGCCAAGTGGCAGGTCCTGACACTGTGAATGACATAAGTACTGCAATACTGTTGACAGATATAACCTGGGCCTGTAATTAGTATATAACAGAACACTGCCATGTCATCTGAGAACGCTTTGACATAAGGGCCCTGTCATCACACAGCTTACACCTCTCAGCGCCTCATTCAACACAGGGCTTGTCCTGGAGGTGGTTGTGCCTGCCCTCCTTTCTGTGTCTGCGTTGAATGAGCTGCCCCCTGAATGCCATGTCACAGTACAGTAATGGTGTGTCTGCTAAACAAAGTCTACTTTCATTACTGCACTAAGATTTGTGAGAGACTGAGGTCTTTATGTGCAGAGCAAACCTTAGGCAATTTCCTCAAGTTAGAGATTATTAAAGCTCTCTTGATTTTTAGATCTTCCCACATATGAGCTGGCAAGCGTGACACCGACTAATCCTTCTGATAAAGTGTTTTCCACATTTCAACAGGCCATGCATTGAGACATCGGAGCTAAAAGGTTGTGTATGCATATTATTCTTTGAAAAGTGTGACCTGTGTGCTTGCCATCAAATCAGTTTGTGAAGTAAAGTCAGTTAACAGACATAGGGACATTAATTTTAGAGCTTAAATTAAATGTCATTCCCTTTTTTATCTGTTTGTGTTTATTCATATTGACATCTATTTATGGCATTGATGGAATTCTTCTTACACAGCAGGTCCATCTGGAAATCTCAGTATAGCCTCAACTGGCAATGCAGGTCTCATAAGTGGGGCGAGTCTGCTCTTGCAAATGGCATGACTAGACTGCACTGCGGTGGATCGGTAATACAGAGTTGCTCTTTGCGCCTGAGGTTAAGTCTAATAAATGGAAATGGGGAAAAAAAAACAGTATAATCTTACTGACTCAGTTGTTAGAGTAATTTGTTAGTGAATCAGTTTGTTTTTCATTTGGTCATGTGCCAACTGCAGAAAGTGTTTTTTTTTCCTTTATCAGTCTTTGTGGGACACAGATCTGCTGTCTGGATAAATATACGCATCTGATTGAAGAAGATTTGCTGTTTGAATCACCTGGGTCTCATTGCATTTTGGTTTCAAGGCCACATATCCCCAAAACACCCCCACCCTCCGAACCCTTCCCATCCCTAATGTGAGGGTGCATCTGTCCGGCTATCCCATCTGCCTAGGCTGTGTTGCTTCCAGTCTCTGTGGGCAGCCAGCTGCTCAGGGCCTTTGTCCTTTACTTACTCCCAGCGCAGCCCTTTGTCATTACCACACTTCAGCTGGGGGGAGGCAGTTGTGTTCTTATGCTGCTTCTCCCTTCACAATCATGCCATGTGCAACTGTCTTTGTTGTCATGATGCTGTAACAGTGAAAGAATGAATAATATACATTTTGACCCCTTGACAAAGCATCTTACTCAATTTTTACTCCATTTACATTCATGCTTTCATGTATATAGAATTGGATGGAAAAGCTTCCCTCAGACTTTAGAGGTTGATGATGAGGATCTGTGACCTGACCTGAGGTCTGAGCCTCATTTCAGGCAGTCGTCCAATGGAGCCACCTCTTTGTGTGACAAAGCAGGGTGAGGTTTTTGTGGCAGGCCACTGTGACTCAGCACAGTCATGAGTATTGTTACTTCCTCCTGTCAGAACACAGGGATTTATAGAGAGGGCATCAGATGTCCAGCTCAACACGTCATTCCCTTGCCTCATGCTTTCAATCTCCCCCTTTCTCTTTCTTAGCAGGATGCCTGCTAATTTATTCCCTGATTTCCATATGAAGGAAGCTGTGGGAGTGAATACAGCAGCAGCAAGAGTTCACTGAAACATTCCTGATAATTCGTCTCTGTCTGCTCATCGTAAGAGAGGAAAATCTCAGAAAATCATTACAGTTGTTGTGATTTATGTCCCTTAACTTTAAATAGATTTTGGGACTTCTAACACATCAGTAATTAGAATTGAATGTTGTCTAAAATTTTTAGCCATCACCATCTTTATTTCCCATACAGACCGCATGTTAGTTACTTAGCCATAATTGGGATCATTGTTTTTCCCCTTTATTTATTTCTTTTTAAGATTGACCTGAACTACAGCTATTAACACCACACAGTGCATTGCCACATGTAGAAGGCCTGTTCTACATTAGTGCTTCAAAAGCTGCCCCTGTACAGAAAGGATGATCAAATGTGGAGTGTGTGTGTTTGATTTGGACTCTATCCCTCAATGTACTATTCATCCAGCTCAACCTTTGCTGTTAGAAATCCCTGGGTGTGTGCACAGTGACACATTTTTTCTGTTCTGTTTCTCATACACCAGTTTGGCTGCTAACTAAGCTACCCACTGTCTGTGCACACAAAAATACACTGGGTGTGCATAATATCTATGGTCTTTCCCCATACTTTGGTCAGTTTGTGTTCCAAGACCTCTATACTGCTCAGTTGCCTCTGCCTTTGCCGCTTCTGCCGCTTAGTCCTGCTGACTGCAGATTTTACCATATATGGTCATTCACTGCTCCCTGCCTGACAGCCTTCCAAGACCATTTCCTCCCTGCCCTGCCATTGGCTGCCTCATGCAGTGTCAGTACACATGTGAATTCTGGGATAGGCCGAAATATGAAGAGCGGCCAAGATGAGAGAATTGGGTTGAAGTCAGATGTTGTCTCTGTCACAGAGTCACTCGCTGAATCAAAGTGCCATATACCAAAAAAATAATTATTTAAGTGTGATAATTATTATTATTATTATGCTGGATTGCTCAATTCTAGTCATGATCTGTTAATAAAAGCCTTGCCAGCTTTCTTAAAAGAAAACAGACTTTTTCGTAAGATGCAAAGCTTAGAACAAAGCTATAGAACTTTTTAATTGGGGTCTATGTGTATAATGCCATTTTCAATCATTTCATCCATTTAAAGTTTAAATCAAAAGTGCAAATTACCTAGCCAACATTTGTTGTACATGAATGCAGCATCTTTTAGGTGGGCTGCCTTTTATTTGCTCCAAGTTCTTTCTAAAAATATATTTTCATTCATATGTTGTCTGTTTCTCCAGCTGATCATTTATACTTGCCTCAGATGCTGGTCTGTATCACAGCATGCAGTAGGAAGTAGCAGGAAGATGTGGAGACAGTTTGGACAAATGGCCAGCCTTCACAGGGAGAACAATTATGCTTATTAAAGAGATGAAAGAACTTATTTATCCTGCTGATATTCATTAGATGGCTCGTTTCAGAATCTTAGATGCCATAAACTTACTTGCATGGATCCAATTACTGACTGGTCCCCCTGTCAGCAACCACCAGCAAACTAATCAGGCCTCTACATGATGTGTAAATAATATTTTTTGTTCAGTGGCCTGTTCTTTTTTGTTGCAAGGGTTTGTGAATAAAGGTAAAAATTTCAGCTGCCTCAAATACTTCCTGACTGGCAATGGAACAACCATTTACAAACGTTTTCAGTCATGATGAGCTTGTCTTAGATGCTATCTGGAATCAATCTTTTGACCTAGATTCACCAGAATATACTGCACTTTAGTCAATCTTATAAATTGTACATCTCTAAATAGTTATATTTTCTTTATCTCTTAGCTATAAATAGCTTAGGTTTCCAGTCAGTCTGTAGCATGCTTCTCTGTGTTTTCCTGCCCTATCATACAGACTTGTAAAAGTGGAAATTTCCATAGAGCTATGAGCAGCACTGGACAGCATGT
>JAPZDY010000022.1:19382529-19398904 GCA_029783645.1 Ctenochaetus hawaiiensis | reverse complement strand
GGGGGCATTTTATTTCATTTTCTTCCCTCTTTAAGTCCACCCTCATTAGCAGTTGCTTGGATTGCTGTCAGATTTCTGTCGTTGGTTAATTTATGGCCATTTGACACTAATAGACCTCTAACATGCAGTGAAAGTGCTCAGCAGAGCGTGTCAAATGAGTTCCCAATACGAAACTCCTTGCAGGTCCTTTTACATCACCACTAAACCGCTAAAAATATAAAGAACTGCATTACTTATAATTATTATCAAGTCAAGTTTCAACATAGCGTGACACCTCTCATTTGTGCTGTCTCTTTTATTTGACCATTTTATGTAGTCTGAGTAGGCTGGCACATAAATTGTAAAATGTGTAACACTGAAAAAATGTCCTCCTCAAACTGAAATGTCTGTTTACAGAGTTAGGTTACTTTTTGGGCAACACAACCGTGGCCTTTAATAAATACAAATTTATTGGGGCATGACAGTCAACTTATAGGGCACCAGACCGCAAAATCAATTGCTCAGAAAAAATAAGAGATAATTAACCTACAGTGAATGAATACAAAACAGTATCTTATCAATAATGAGTACTCAGTGTATTAAAAATAACAATACATTTTCTCTTAATTGGGAATTTGGGAGTGAACTGAATGTGGTATAGTTCCTGCCCAGTTTACCAGAGCAGTGGGTTGTGCAGTACATGTTTAACTTGGTGTGAGGGGATTCTAGGTAACTCTGTCGCAACTTAGTCCAGCCAAATCAGAAATGTATAAATTTTTTTTCGAGCCCCAAACAAGTTTTAGATTTTAAAGCCCTTAATCTGTTCATACTAAAGTAAAAGGTTAAGCCATGACTGAGCTCTAAATTGCCCTCCTACAGATCCGATGATCTAAACGTCTAGTGTGTCACCAAGCTAAAGCACTGTTTATCCCCTTGTGATCAATGACTGTCAGTTTATTAACTTTTTTTATCTGCCATCCCTGAGTGACATCACATTATGTCTGTGGTTGTGATTTTGAGACAAATATGGACTTGCAAATTTGCCTCAAGCTCTTTTTTTTCAGAGCAACAGGAGGGGGAGTGCACAAGTTGGTACAGGTTAACATGGCTGCAGAGCACTACACAAGTAATGCTGCTTCAGTGAAGTTTATATAATGAGCTACCTTGAATGCAGCTTTAGTTGTTGTTTTTGGTTAAATGTTTAAATAGCAGTGCTAACAATTAAAGGGAACTAACTCCATGCAAATTACATTCCTGCCTTGTGTATCATGTTATTGGATATTTTATGCAGGCTTGAGGCAAGACACACACTTGTGCATGCTCTTCAGACCCTGGAATTCTTAATCATATATATCAGACACAAACACTATTAACACCTCAGAGGGTGCTATATTTTACGCCCTAGCGGCTCTCTTGCTCTCATTAGTCATACCCCTACCAAGGCTGCCCGGGGCCGAGGTGTGGAATGTAAAGAACGCCTGGTCGACTGTTGGCCTGCTCTGCCTTGCCCTGATTGATCAAGAGGACGAGCTCTAGAGCTTAGCTCAACTGTTACTGGAGTGTCATGGGTCATCACTACAAGTCAGCCATACAAGCAGTTATTCTTAAAGTATAGATTTTACTTTGTTGTTGATGAAAAACTAAAAAATTATAAGTGAAGTCCAGAGGTTATGTTGGAGTCTTTGTAGCATGTCTGAACTGGAGTTTACTTGTTGGATGTGCTAAGTTTGTCTGAGTGTTTAAGTCTAAACCCTAATTACTTTCATCGGTGGTGGCCATAATCTGTCGGCCAGGCCTCTGCAAGGACAGACATAAAAAATAAATGTTGGCTTATCAGAAATGTTCTGTTTATATGAAGTCAACTTCTTTACGCACCACATAGTTTTCATAAAGTCAGTTCTGAATATTTAAGCCTCAAATAAATGAGTTTTGCCTTACAATTTTATTAAACAGTCATGAAATACTAACACACCTCAGTCACAGTCTACTCCCTTTTTTTGCCCTGTGCAAAAACCTTAAGATCATAAGCATTTATCTAACAGTGTTGTGTATGTTAGTTTAAAGCATACTAATAGCCAAGTGACCATAAAACCAGAGTGCTTTAGCAAGTGTTATATAGAGTAACATCCAACTGTCTGGACAATGTACCCAAGGAGTATACAGACGGCACCAAAGTACAACATCAACTGATATTGAAACATTAGACTGTTGTACGTGACAGAAATGGCCTGACCAGAGTCATACTTGGTTTTAATGGGTGTGCAAAATGGGTGTGCAAAATGCACTTAATTAAACCCAATCCGTAATACTTTCAATATACTTTTGTTGTTAAAATAATGTGTAGTAATTGCTGTCGGAGTAATAGCATTTTTAAAAAACATCAAATAAGGTTGAATTGTTGGCTTGTCTTATCGCCATAATCCCTTTGTTGTCAGACTTGTTTATGCTGTTTCTATTGCAACACCTGGTCATCTGTGTTCTTCCTGCTCCACATCCTGTTCCTACTGACTGCAGGAAATCATGTGTAGGGAAGGTCTGGTGAACTTAGCTGTAACATACAAAAGAAACTGAATAAGTTGTGATAATGTTCTTACCTCATAATGCAAATATTTCATGTTTTGTGCTCAAGTGAAAATGGAATACAGAGGTAAATTTTGCTGCAGAGGAGAGGTCATCTGTCTCATATTTAATGATAAAGTTATATGATATTATATGGATGGTGTCTCATAGATCCCTTTTGACAGCTATGTCAAAGTATGCTCTTGTTACATTCTGCTTCAGACTAGATTTTAGGGTGTGTTTATCACTCAGGGTGAGGTTTAGACAAGATCTTGTGATTTTTACATGCTGGACATGCATACACTCGTAGCTCATTCTCACATACACTGGACTTTGATCACTAAACTTGGAGTCGGAGTGTGTGTCATAACCCAACTCTGTGTCATGTGACTACATGGTTACAGACCTAATATTTGTATTCAGCTCAAAGTAACCTACAGTGATTTGTATATGTGTCTGGCCATTGTAGGACTGTACTGACCCAGTAAACCATGCATCTATTCAGTCTTATTAAACATGAACAGATCTTCTATATATAAATCATGTCACCTGGTGATACAAGCCTCAACACTGTAGTTTTGAACTTTATTAACAGCAGGCTTTAAATGCCCTCTGCTTGGCTGTGTTATCTGTTTTAGCAGTGGCAGGAATGCCTGAGCAACATGACACTCACATCCTGAACACACATCCTCTGCTTGCCTCTAGGTTTTTGTTTCTCACTTTGTTTTCTACCAAACCTGGAAAATATTTATGGTTTCAGAAACATGTTTGCTGTTGAATTTAGCAATGTGAGTAAATGTAAGTATACTCTGCAGTGCTCAGGATGACAGGATGACACAACTAACAATGCCTTCATTGTAAGAAAGTGGCAAAAAAGGGCCACTAAAGAATTACATTACAAGAATTAACAAAAAAATTACATAACCATAGGTTGAAGATAACAGTGTATTGGGGTAGTGAAAATTTAAGTACCATCCAGCTAGTTTGCACACATAGTTACACAGTTGCAACTAAAGGCTGATTTATAATTCTGTCTCAAATCTGCACCACAGGCACTGTGTAGCTGCATACCTAATGCCGCAGTATTCGCCATAGCCTGGACGCCCCTTCCTCAAATGTAACTACATGTTGAAGTGATACAGACAAAACAATTGTGATTGGTCAAGTTAAAAAGGCAGTACTCTCTCCTTTTGTGTACATCACTTCAACTTACTGCCTCCTCAGACGTCTTCTCTCTTCTTTGACGCTGCTCCAACTCCAACATGTTCTGCTCACATTCAGTCACCAGCAGTTATTCTTTTTTATGTACTTTATGGAAAGTACATAAAGAAACCCAACACAGACTCATGGAAATCCAACACCATTTAGTGTTTTGACCATGTAACTGCAGAGCGGCACTGACCCTCCAGCACACAAGTGTAATAGCTCACAAGACGCTGAATCAATGCACAGGTATATATCATGCTTAGGATTCGATGCAGTGCTTATTTGGGCCAAAACCATGCAGTTTGGTTTGTGTGAACTTCAGATCTGTTTGGTAAAAACACCAGCATGGTATGAGAAGCCCTCCGTTGTTTGGATTAACATTAGTAATTGCTTTGAATAATGTTCTCACAAGGTTTAAGTCTAGTTTTGGTTGTACCTCTCACTCATTATTGAATATACAGTTTTTAGATTTAGTAGTTCCTCTCAAGCCACTATTGTTACTTTAACCACTATAATGGCAGAATAACTGTGGGAAATGAGTGGTTCTTTTTTTGTTTTGGGGAATACATCATGCTTTAAATAGGGCTGCAGCAGCAAGACTCTTTCCACAGTAGGTGACATCATCTCTCCGTCCCTGCGGTGGTACAGACTAGGGTGTGTCTCAGACACCCATCCACTAAAGCATGGATTTATTAAGTTACCTTACCATGCAGAGCTAGCACCTGGTTCCCCTGACCCTGAGGCTTAGGGGTCAAATCCACCTTCAGGCTGATTTTAGAAAGGAGGCATAGTAGAATTGAATGTGTGTGCTTCTGTGCATTTGGGCATAAGAATGCAATTTGTACCTATCTAGTCCATTAGTTGCATAAGTATGTTATGTAAAGGACACGGTTTAGTGTTTGATTCAGGGTAACCATTTAAAAGTTAAGAGATGCTTTGGAAAACTAAGCATCTGTTGGCATGTGTCTACAGTACAATGACGTCACCACTAATAACTTTGCTTAATTACTGCGGATGGTCCAACTGGGGGTAAATCTAATTTCACTCGGCTTCTAGTTGCACCACTAAAACCAAGCCTCTGTTTTTGGCTGGGTACTGTAGTACAAAACCAAAGCTGGTGACTCTCTGGCTTTAGAAGTTTAGGTTTTTTCCTTTCTTTGCTCATAATCTATTGATTAATTATGTAATAAGAGCCAAAAAATAATTGTCAGAATTCATGCTGGTCTAAAGCTCTCGGTTGGAGTTTGTTGACTTTGATTTCCCTTCTCATCCGAAAAGCTTTTTGATCCAACACAGTCGCTCTTACTCAAGTAATCTGACTCAACTAGGGTTAATGTGTGTAAAATTATATTACATATTGGTGTGTAATCAAATCTAAACCAGTTTGTTTGCAGTATAATATGTTCTTTCTTTAAACATTTTGAGCTGTGTTCATACATGGTGTTTTTACTGGTTCCTTATACACTAAGTTTATTAAAGTGACGATCTACAAATTAAAGAATTATTTCCTATTTAAATTCAATAGAGGAGTTTTACGACTTTTTTCAATGTATTTTGCCACATTGCTGTCAGTCCTGAATCTCGTCTCAGACTGTGTCACTCTTGATTTCATTGTCCTCGTAGAATGAATCTGTTAAAGCTCCTTTTCCTAAATTGGATGCGTGTGTCTAAGGGGCTAATGGCGCAGGTGGGATTTAGGATTATACTGTAATTGTCTTGTTTCAAAACACGCTCACTCCTCAAGCATGGACAATGTTCTTAAAGCAGGACCTCACTAAGACTAATCTCATTACTTACTCTGTTGTTTATCTTTGTCTTTACAGACGGGACGCATTGACAAATCCTACCCCACAGTGTGTGGTCACACAGGCCCAGTGTTAGACATTGACTGGTGCCCCCACAATGATCAGGTCATCGCCAGCAGCTCTGAGGACTGCACAGTGATGGTAAGGTTTGCCTCATGCTTTACGCCTGAAATGTGACATTTTTAATCAGAGGTAAAACAGCACACATTCTTGAGCTAAAAAGTGACAAAAGACTACATGCTTTTATTGCGAAAGGCTGTGCTGTTGTAACACAGGGATGGGTGCAGACCTCACCCTCTGGATTAGATTAGGCCTCAAATATGTGTTGTAGAATCAGAGCTGGGGCATGATTTAGCTGTTTATTGAGCTGAGGTCACCAACTTTTTTGAGACTGTAGTTGTGCTTTCCTCCATATGTCCTTATTTGGGCTGTGAAAGACTGAGCCTTGTGTGCTGCCTGTTTATGTTTGCTGCTACCACTTCCTCACCTGAGAGTCTTGACTTCCTGTTAACACAGGATGAATCACTACCATATTTATTTTACATTTTCAAAAAGTATAAACTGTCTAATGGCAGCCATCAGTGAACACTCTCTCCATACCAATTGACCTTTAAAAGGAAAGTTTACAGCCCAAACAGGCTCTCAGTGAAATTTAGTGTAGATCAGGTGGAAGTGGCTTTGACTAGTGTATATATAGCAGACAGGTAGAGAGACATATACGCCATGATGTGATTGTGGCTGCACGGTTAAATTACAATTTCACAATTTCATTTACAATAATCACAGTGACTGTTTTTTTCTGTTTTTGTTTTTGTTTTTTGTTTTTTTTTACAATATCAAATGGATTTTATCTGACATCACATAAAGTGTTTACCAACGTCATCAGCAAAACAGATATCAACACTAATCACAGCTGTAAACATTGGCAGTTAGCAAGAGCACTCTCCGTTATGTTCACATTCACAGTTATGCAAATATTGTTCTGCTTTGGAAGCTGGTTGAATAAATGTAGACAAATGCAACAGAAGTGACACTAAACAAGGGAGAAAAGGATACTACAGTCATAGTTCAGATATGGCTTGATATGACATTGAGCAGAAAATGAAACATCTAGATGACATTTGTTAGAAGAGACAGAAAAAAAGCGAGGTTTTTATCGCCAGAGGTGAAAGCAAGTCTGCAAATACTGAGGTTTTCTCAGCCCATCATGCATCATTCTCATGCCCTTTGACACAAATAATTTCAGCAGTGGTGTAAAAAAAATACACATTCAGGCAGCAACAAGTGATGCACTGATCTGCAGGACACTCTGTGTACGTTCAGTATGTAGAGACTGCCTAACCAGTGTGTGTAGGAAAATAGCTTCAAGGCAATGTAAAAATATTATGCATCTACCCACAAATGTTTAATCCAGTGCAAAATCCTATTGTAGAGCAGCTGTTTGGAAAGGTGGAGCAAACACTAAACACACACACACACACAGTGTCAGCTCTTATTTTTCCTGTATTTTGCTAAATTTGAGTGTTTATTCCATCTGTCACAAAATCATACGCTGGTTTCGGCAGCTGAACTCTTAGTCACTGCTGCCCCCCTAAGGTTCCTTTTGGTAACTACCATCTGCTGGTGTCCTCTTTGCAGTGAAAAAATTGTGGGTTAATGGATTCATATAATAAGAATGTATATTTTTATCAAACACTGTCAAAACAAGCTGTCACGTCCTGTTCAGATCATGACTTCTTGTTAAGATCATGACTTCTTGTTGATGTCCTCCACAGGTGTGGCAGATCCCAGAAAATGGCCTTATCACTTCCATGTCTGAGCCAGTAGTGGTACTGGAGGGCCACTCCAAGCGTGTTGGCATTATCACATGGCACCCAACAGCACGCAACGTCCTTCTTAGTGCAGGTAAGAGTTCTCCCTATACAATCTTCAAGATATGAACATGTCATTATGGTGGGAACTGCCGCAAAGACAAAATAATGTGTGTGTGATGCCGTTCAATTCACCCTTAATCTCACTCTGTTGTCAGGTTGTGACAACCAGATCATGATCTGGAATGTGGGCACCGGTGAGGCTATGATCACCCTGGAGGACATGCACCCTGATGTCATTTACAGTGTGTGCTGGAACCGCAACGGTAGCCTCATCTGCACCTCATGCAAAGACAAGGCTGTCCGTGTTATTGACCCTCGCAAAGAGACGGTCATTGCTGTAAGTAGTCTGACCTTTATTCTTGTTATATTCCATTGCATATGCAGTATTAAGAGGAAGAGGGTAATCCAGGTGCAGCCAAATGAGGTTGCAAGTGTGGAGCTCTCAGTTTAGTAAATGTCTCCTAAAAAGTATTGCTGAAAATGGCAGTGGGCTCAAACTCTGAAAAAAGTGAAAACAATTAAGCTTAAGCTGAAAAAAAGATCATTTCTGTTGTTACTTCTCATAAATTTACACTGTAATTATCTGACATCAAAACAAATTGACCAAGAGTGTAAGATCAGCAATAAGAAACCAAACTGAAGCAAAAGTGTAAAATAATAATAATATACTGTTCAGGAACTAGGGACACAGGTGTTGTGTTGACCAGTAAACTTACTTCACAGGAGAAGGAGAAGGCACATGAGGGCGCTCGACCCATGAGGGCCATTTTCCTTGCTGATGGCAACATCCTCACCACAGGTTTCAGTCGCATGAGTGAGAGACAGCTAGCCCTCTGGAACACGGTAAGCTGTTTAATGTATGCTGTCTCCTCTACCCCTGTTCAAAGGTTATGGGGTCACGCTATGTCGCACTGTTGCAATAAACTGTACAATTTTTGAGAAATGTAGGTCAAAGAACTAGCAACTCTTGATTTCCACCAGAGTCTTTAGATTCAGAAAGCAAGCTTTTTATTCAAATCAAAAGTATAACTTAAACAGTACTTACACATTAAATAATAATCACCATATTTAAAACTCATAACAACCAACCTGCATGCAATTTGGGATCGAAGTTCTCAGGTTTAATTTGTCACTCTGAGCGAGTTAGACAGTTGGTTACAACTGTGAGATCTGTTGTGCATGTGTAGTACTCAAGTCTTTCAGCAGGAGGCGGCAGAGTTTAGCCCACAGAAAATCAAAAGAAGAAGAGTTTGACCAGTTGTAGTGCCAGATTAATTTTTCTGCCTTCACCTTCTTTTTCCAGCAAAACATGGAGGAGCCCATGACTGTTACTGAGATGGACACCAGCAATGGAGTGCTTTTGCCCTACTATGACCCCGACACCAGCATGGTTTACCTCTGTGGGAAGGTCAGTTTCCTTTTCAGTACTAAATAAATAGTCAATTTCAGCATTACATGTGACCGCACAAACATGGAAATTTAAGTTTGATCCCCACTCATATGAATACATAAATTAAAGGCTTCTTTATTTCTTGACAGGGTGACAGCAGCATCCGCTACTTCGAGATCACAGATGAGGCTCCATATGTTCACTTCCTCAGTATCTATGTCACCAAGGAGCCCCAGAGGGGAATGGGCTGCATGCCTAAGAGGGGCCTGGATGTCAACAAGTGTGAAATTTCAAGGTAAACTAAGATAAAATTAAGGCTAATCCATAATCCATAATCTTTATTAGAATTTGTTTTGAATTTTGATTTTAATGGACCAGATCTAATGTGAAGTTCTTAACTTAACCACTAGGAGGCAGAATGTATCCGTCACACTATCATTTATCTCTTTTTCAGTTTTTTAGTAATGCTTTGAATTGTGGGTAATTGGTTCGATTTTCTGTGTTGCCAGGTTCTATAAACTGCATGAAAGGAAGTGTGAGCCTGTTGTGATGACTGTACCCAGAAAGGTGAGTCCTTGTTCGATGTTTCTCACTTCGCACACAGTTACAAGACCTGCGATCTGCTTGTTCAATCAAAGCCAGCCTAGTGAGGCTCTGTCTCGTGGATCATGTGCCTGTTGTTGAGTTTTCCCCTCAGCTTGTCACTCTTTGCCTCCCCCTCAGTCCGACCTGTTCCAGGACGACTTGTACCCTGACACAGCTGGACCTGAACCTGCCCTGGAGGCGGAGGAGTGGTATGAGGGCAAGAATGGAGAGCCCATCCTCTTTTCCCTCAAGAACGGCTACGTCCCGGCCAAAAGCCGTGAATTCAAGGTGGTCAAAAAGAACATTTTGGACAGCAAGGTGACCAAGAACTCAGAGAACTCAAGCCCTGCCAACAAGCCTGCCTCTCCAACTCCATCGATTGTGAGTAACCAATTTTTCTGATCAGTGTATGCCATGTAAATGCAATTGATGTGGAAATTTACCATGCACTACAAAGGAGCTGCAATTGAAATAGAATTATTTTCATTTTCAGATGAAATTATTGTGTATGGTATGGTCATTTTTTCCAACTAACAAAAAAAACTTGAAGGTATTCAGTTACCTTTTCAACAATAAACAGTATATTTCCCAGCTTGCACTCATCATTGGACATCGGTTTGTTGTTATGACTCCCACCTCCTTCCCAGTCATTAATCCCCCTCCCTAGTGGCTTCATCTCTACAAAGCCGCCTCCCAGTGTCAAGCAGACAAATTGTATGTGTTTGAAGCTGGGCAGATAGCTGGCTGTTTTCATGGGGTGGTTTGTGGATGTTGTTTAACCCATCCTCTGGCCCACAAACTGAGGGGTCTGCCGCTGCTCAGGGTGCCTGATGCCGGGCGTCCTGCCGCACCTCACCCACAACACAGCCACCCGCCTGGGACCCAGCCCATATGCGTCTCTGCAGTTGTGCTCTGTAATCACAGCCTACTGGGCTCTAGTACTGGTGAAACATATTAACCCCCAGAATACCAGACCCTGCCAGCTGACATACACAGTCCAACGCTGTAGGTAGCAGCTTTGAGACTGGGACTGTCTTGTGCACTACTGGGACAGAGCTTAGGTTTGACATCGGTTCAGCTGTGAATGTAGCTGTGTATTTGTTGTACAGCAGAGTGTTTGTAGCATCATCGTGACAGAAATTGGGTACAAACACGTCTCACTCCTCTCTTGTGTCTCCCACAGAAATCTGAAGCCAAGCTGGAGGAGATCTTGAAAGAAATCAAATCCCTCAAGGACCTGGTCAGCAGTCAGGAGAAGCGAATCATCAAACTTGAAGAGCAGATGTCCAAACTTGCCGATTAGGGATCCTTTACCCAACCCACTACAATTCAGGACGTGTCATTGGCTGGGGGAGGGCGGGACCAGTCACTGCCTATCTCAATGACAGTGTTTCGTCTGAGGCCTGCCTAGCAACGATCCCTAGCTACATTCCAGATGGACTTTTTCTTAGCCAGCCCCCGACCCTCAGTTTAACACAGGTGGAATAAGGACGTGTGGCAAATTTAGCAGAAATGTTTCTTGCTTTCTGGTGACAAGGACTCTGTTCTTTTTGTTATGTGGCAGTCATTCTTTATTTTGTCTACTTGCATTAAAAGGTTGTACTTACTATTTCATTGCATTTTTTAAGTTTGAGAATTCTAGTGTCAATATTCTCCATTTGTCATTGCATACCCAAATATTTTTATAAGTGGGTATCAGTTTTCCATGTTATAATTCTCCAAAATTATGTTGCCAAATTTGAAATTTTGTTTACGCCTGACAGTATTTCCTTCTTTCTTTGTGGGAAGCACTAAAATGTAAACAGTGCAGTAGACTGGTTATGTAAAAAAAGGAATAAGCGAATTTCATCAAACATGTATTGAAAAATTAAAACAATATATATAATTTTAGGAGTTGCACAACTGAATTCTGTAATTAGGAGGAAATAAATTCTGATTGAAGACACATTTGGCTGCCACAGTCAACATCAAGCCCACGAACATAAATGACAAGTCTTGCTGTCTGTGTTGAAGCTGCACTAATTAACTCGCTTTCTGCCATTTTCTCTCATTCCTGCTGCTTCCCGTCATTCTGACTGTGGACAATGGTCCGCATAAACATGCATTCCTTTCTTTTCTTGCTTTATTAACAGGCACTGTGTAGTTATTGCAGAAAAAGACAAACACATTCCACAGATCTCATTGGCAGTTCTGGATGCCAGGAAAAAAATATCTCTGTAAAGATCCTCTTTCTGTAAACATTCTGATGTTGTGACTCAGTTACACCGATGGTTGTTATTGTGACATTTACTTGCTGTCCATGAAAATACCAACTGTGGATTTTCTCATTTATGTGAGAGGTTCAATCACTAACTTCAGTGTTCGGTATCCACAACTTTCACTCGACACACAAGTGCAGTCAAGTGTAGTTGGATTATTTCGTGTCTTTGTTCTGTTGCATCGTATGCCATCTCTGTTTTCTGTGCAAACAAAACAGGAGTAGAATCTAAGTGACACCAAGTAATCAAACCTTGACTTGACTATTAGAAACCATCTGGCGGTAAAGCTGCAGTTTGCTACACATGCTGTTCATGATAGACCTCAAAGGCCTAGATTGTGTGTTAAAATGTGCCTCATGTCTCTGGTCTTTTGGGTACATGTCCCTGTCGATGTTCCTGCTTCGATTCTTACTTGTCTCTAACTTGAATGAATTGAAAAGTCGCGTTTTTGGTTCACTGTTGATTTTAGCCTATTTTCTTGTTCCAGCTGTGCTTATATCCCTCTTAGCACTTCCACCTCTTGTTTTTTTTAAAGGTCATTTTTCTGTTTCCCTTTTCAGTTAACTAGTTATCAAAATCAAGGAACCATTGAATTGTCCAAAGTGAGCTGTTTTTATCAGACAGCTGTGATAAAAGCTCTTCCTGATGTTTTAGATTTGTTTCCCAGTGGGAAGCTGAGACGGGTTCAGTCTGTTGTTTGCCTTCAATATTTGTTACCACTGTTAAGACCTGAAAGTGCCATAAAGGTGACCACGGAAGTGTTTGTTAGAGGACTGTTGTGTGAGTAGATTGGTGTAGTAAATGGAAGAGTTGATAGGTGCCCGCATATAAACCACTCTGAGGTGCTATGCTAAGTGCAAACGCTATGTTCAAAGACCCTGTTCCTAAAGTACTGTATGTCAGCCCCCCTGGGTGAGGACATCATGATGTCCTGCCAGCTCATCCCGCAATGCTGCTCGGGAGGTGGGGGTTTAGACGCGTTGTGCCGCTGACATTTTGACACTTTCGACCTTGGTACGGGTATTTAAATCATCCTCAAAACTGATGTCAAACTGAGATGCTGTCAGCTGAAGGCACTGCTTTTTTGAATCATCGCTTCTTCAAGACGCACTTTGAGCAGTGAGTCGTAGAATATTTTTGACAGAAAATCTACAGAGTGTATCAAAAACGTGTGTCTGACACAAATTATACTGCCCTACCTTGTATATCTGACTGCCACTCTATGGATTCTGTATAGCACTGTCGGCACAAGAACTAAGTTTTAAGGGGTAAGTAGTGAATAGCAATCAAAAGGGACACTGTAGGTTGGAGAAATGTGCAGTTGAAAGATAGATGTATGTTTGTAATTAAGGTTTAGAAAAGTTGAATGAAAGCTGTAAATAACATGACCATATTTTTCTGTATTTTTTTTTTATTCAATTTTTTTGTTTTGTGGTCGTGCTGAAGAGGGTATTTGTGTGGGAGGTGGGTTTTAAATGTTTCCCCTTGTCTGTGTTCCCTGCACCTTTTCCGTAAAGCATCATGAGAAAAGCAGAACCTCTGTTATGTTGGAGGTTGTATGAAAATCAGATGAAAAACGAACCAGGATGAAGCCTCATGTGGAGGTCTGCTCAGCATTTTCGTTCATTATTCTTGCTTCAAGTATCAAACATTGATTATAAGAAAAAAATAAAGAATTTTTAAAATGGGCTTTTTGTACATTTTTGCATCAGTGTAACTTTTGTATGTTGTCATTACTGTTGACCATAGTTTTGTCACAGTGGAGGTAATTTATGCGTTTCTAAGTGTCTTGTTGACAAGAGAAACATGGACATACTGTTAATATACGGGGGGGCGCCATTGTGTAGTGGTGAACTTATTCAAATTTCAGGTTTACGTGAAAAGAGAGAAGAGGAACATTCAAGGACTGAGTCAAAAAGAATCGATGAGAATGGAAGACGCCATGTTGAAGCTGAAGTAAAGAAACTATAAACAGGATTATGGTTCACCCACCAACATGACAACTAGTAAATATTCACCCTTTTAAAAAATTTTAAATCCACAATGACAAACGGGGCAACATGTCAGAATCCATGAAATAGTGCCTGTGCTCTCTGTAGGTTTTAAATATATATTAGATTTTAAAAAATTACAGGCTCATTTTAAGTCAATAAAAACATGATTCTTTTTTTTCAGATGATTTTACTTTAGTGAAAAACTTTTATTATATTTACTACATAAATCCCCCTAAATCCTAAATACTGGACCTGTAAAATATTGTCATCCTCTTTTTGTTTTAACCGACCTTGACAGCATCTAAAGGAAGATCCTCCAAAATCAAGTCTAACCCCCTGTATGGAAAGCTTTGTCTGAACATTAGACAAGGAAATAGTCAAATTAATTGTTTTCTGTAGGTTGTAGGACACCAACAAAAATACAAAGTATATATGTAAGCACTTAAAACATTTTTTTGTTTGCCTTTGGACAGCTGTGACTCAGGAAGGAAAGCAGTTTGTCTTCTTATCAGAAGGTTGATGGTTCAATCTCCTCAGACTACATGTCAAAGTGTGGTTTGACAATTTCTCCTGATGGCTTTTCCATCAGTGTGTGTGTGTGTTTGTTTATGTTGAACACAACCCTGCCATCAGGATATAAATGCAGTCTATTAGTCTCCTGTTTTTTAACCAACAAAAGTAAGCAAACACTCAGTACTTTGTAACATGAGATGACAAGTCTGTGTTGCGGCGTGAACTGGAATCATATCTGTTTTAATACACAGTTATTTGACAGGCTGCAATGGTAGTTACAGTAATCTGTGACTTGTGGAAACAGCGTGGAGAATTTCCACTTTAGTTTTCTTTATTGCATCATGAACCTGGACAAATTGCTAACCATTTTCACACTCCAGGTTTCAGGCTGAGCAGCTCTAATATCAACACCTCACAGCAGCTGTTCAAATAACTGAATGAAATAAGAAAAGGGCCATGAGCGGCCTTAAATAGATACCCTGCATATATAGAAACATATACAGAGATAAGTGCTGCTGAAATACCATGAGGTTTATATGTTCGCCCTTGTACATGTGTTTTGGGATGAAAGAGGAGCTTTCTCTCTGGTCTTGTATGCCCAGCAGAGACAGGCTGTAATCAAAAGGGACTTAATTAGAGGACTCGGTGGGAGGCAGGGGAGCCTCAGGACTCGCCCGCCATGTACAGAAATACCCGTTTCTCTAAAACATGGGACCAATGTACCAACTGCAGTGTCTTTGCAGTGAGTTTTACTGCAGAAAACTCAGTTTAATCATCCACACTTGGAACAAATGAACATACTTCTGTTGTAAATTCTACTTTCATACAAAATGTGGACATTTTAGCATTACTGCATGTATAAGAAAATACCTTCAAGTACAGAATCAACCCTACAAGGTTGTTTTATCTACACGCACTAAGGAAATATGTAAAAAAAAAAAAAAGTTACATACTAAATTTATGGTCTGTAAGTGCAGGAGGGTGAAGACTGGGAGGTTGAGAAAGAGGGAGGAGAAGCTGAAAATAGAGGGATGGATCAACGTTTTGCAGTAAGTGGACTTTTTAGAGCTCAGTGAAAATAAGCAGTCAGTGTGATCGAGCAGGGAGGGCGAAGGCTTGGAAACCCTCTCTCACTCTTACTTTCCTCTCGACACTCTGTCTCCCCTCTGTTTCCCTCGGTGTCTTCTGCACTGTGTTGTGCTGTTAAGAAGATAAAACAGGATAACACATCGTGTAAGTATAGATTTATATTTGCTCTGAATTTTGAGTCGTGTGTTATCAAAAAATACAAATGTGAAGCTAAAGATTAGTCTATTTCAGGGCAGGCTGTGTCTCCAGACTAACACCTGCTCACTTTTTTGATCCATATGGTTCATATTTTAAGTCTACTTACAGTGTGGTGTGTATAATGAAATACATACAAACACCTTTAAGTATATTTAATTACGTTCTGTACGTGCAGTTTTAAGATAAACCATTTGTTCTTTCACTTGAGTGTTTCTATTTCATACTTGTTCATTCTTCTCCTCTACTACATTTCATCAAAGGGGAATACTTTACTCAAAACAATGTTTAACTAAATTACATTTATTTAATAGTTACAGTTATTTTACTGAATCACTCTGACACAAAAAACTGGTTAGTTTTTTAAAATATGGTGCCTCATTACAGATCAAATTGCCCCCCAGTATAAATTTGCAATGTAGTTAAAATTAGCTTCAAGTTCACAACTAAACTAACGATCAAATAGTTATAACAAGTTAATTTAGCATTAAAAATACATTTACATCTGATTTTTTTAAGTACATTGTCCTAATAATACCTTTGCAGTAGATTTATAATGCAGGGCTAGTAATTTGTCATTTTACATGTTAATTTATTCATCCACTGATTGATCGAACATACACTGACTGACATTGATAATGTTTCATGTAAGAATATGTTTTGTGATCATCTAAACTTTGCCGGTGGCTTCATCTGTGTAAGTGTTGTGAAACCTTTAACTTTTATTTAGATTTTGTGGTCGAGACTCCAACTTTTCTAAAACTACCAATTTTGACAATAAGCTGCAGCCATAAAAAACAACGTGTCTTGATTTTGGTTGTAATACACATTGTTACTTTACTCAATAACCTCACATCTAGTTCTGTCAAACAGTGTGTTAAATATTTTTAAGAAACTGAAAAAAAATTGGAGGGAAATCTGGAGTTGA
>JAPZDY010000022.1:19361556-19373618 GCA_029783645.1 Ctenochaetus hawaiiensis | reverse complement strand
GACGCAGAGTTTCGTAAAGACACAATCGCCATGTTCAGATCTCGATGAAGAACGGAAATCAACGAGTGAGCGCGAGTGAAGAGAGCCACCTTCTGTTGACAAACAAGCGAAGAAGTGTCGTTCCACCGCGGAGCGAGCGCCCACTAGCGGCGGAAAGCAGACGCTACACACTACGTTGTCCACGGTGACAGGCTCCGCCTCTCACGATGCTGCTGGCTTGTTAGGCTGTTACCAGGCAGACAGCATTTCCAACATGGCAGCGTCGAGCAGCGCAGAGCAAACGCAGTTGCAAGATATGGAGGAGGAAGATGCGGGAATGGAGGAGAGGGAGATGGAATCGGACGAAGGGGAGGAGGAGGGCATGGGGGAAGAAAATTCAGACGACGAAGAGGACGATACGTCGGAAGACGAGAAAGAAAATGAAGCCGAGATCCAGAGGCTGGAGGAGCAGGTAATTAGCCAACAACCAAGCCAAGCTCGCTTAACTAGCGTTAGCTGACGAGCTAATGAGAATGAATGGATGGTAAACACAGTCAGCTACAGCAAGACAGACGCGTGGAAATTATGAGCTGCTCTGTCCTGATTTGCCCTTACAGACACAGTAGCGTACCTGCGTTAGCTTTTGTTTTCCAAAACAATTAAAAAGAGTGCGTTTTATTCTAGCTACGTCATTGACATAGCTATCGTGATTAACGTTAGCAGTGGAGCTAATCACTGATGCTAATGACTCGTCTCGTGTCACACGCGCCTTTTTTACTGTGTCCTGTATAATATTACATTTCATTTTAGTGTAGTTATAACAAAAGTACGTGTCAGTATAGAGTACATACTGCTCTAACTTTATTCTGTGTCACGAGGTGTTAAATCTGATGGCTTGATTACGTCCCATAACGTGTTTATAACATTATTGCAGCTTTACCTCTAACACTCAGTTTATTATGCACGCATGCTTAAACTGAAACAGCCCTGCAATAAAACATGAGATACTTGCAATATATTGTTTATTGTCTTATCCTCCTTTCATCTGTGTGTTCTTTCAGCTGTCAATCAATGCTTTCGACTACAACTGCCATGTGGACCTCATCAAACTACTGAAGCAGGAGGGAGAGCTCTTCCGTCTGCGAAAGGCAAGGCAGAAGATGAGTGAACTTTTCCCCCTCACTGAAGGTTGGCGCATGTCTACTTTTGTTTTTGGGGTCAGAAGAATCATTTGGTTGTTGCTGAAACTCATTTTTTTATTGAATCCTGCAGAGATCTGGCTGGATTGGCTCAAGGATGAGATCCGTCTGACCGAGGAGGAGCCAAACCGGGAGAAAGTGTATGAACTTTTTGAGAGAGCTGCAAAAGATTATATCTGTAAGTGCATCATATCATTGCCTCTCACTTTTTGTGGATATTCATTAATTACATGATCTTAATATGTAATGTGTGTGTCTATGTGCAGGTCCAGATATCTGGCTAGAGTATGCTCAGTATTCAATTGGTGGCATGGGCTCACCAGGTGGGATAGAAAAGGTGAGATCCATCTTTGAGAGAGCTGTGACAGCTGTCGGACTTCATATGACCAAGGGACAGATGTTGTGGGAGGCATACAGAGAGTTTGAGAACGCCATTCTGTCCACAGTACAGGTAAGTGTTTCAGTCATTAGAAGAGATTACGTTAAACACTTTTCTCTGGAGTCTATTGATAACAGAAATATTGCAATAAAGTATGCTATGTCATGAAAATCTGCTCATTTATCTAAAATACAAATATTTTAGACACTGAGTTGAATTATTTAAGTGTGAAACTAAATCCGCCTTTTCTTTTTTACACCATTTTCTCTGCTGTGTTTCCTCTCAGCCTCCCCCTGGCAAGATTCCCAGCCATGAGGAGCAGGAGCTGCTGAACACTCAGCTTGAGCGAATCCATACTCTGTTCCGCCGCCAGCTGGCTGTCCCCTTAATGGGTGAGCATGACGCCTCTTATGTCCAGACGGGCTGTAAAATGGAAAGGATTCATGTTGTGAGAGCCGTATGTCACAACCCACCTGAAAAGCAGCGAAACACCTCATTTAAAAAAGATAACGCTGCCTTGTGCGATGAGTCGAGCTTGCACAGTTGTGATGTGGCTTTTAAAATGCAATACAGATTTAGAAAGAGAATCCTCTTCTTTAGGCTATGACCAAGCTTTCAGTTTGTTGCAGTAGTGTATAAGAGAGCCCCAGATGGTAATGTATAATGCAGATTTATTTATTTTCTGCACATTTTTGCAGTGCTTTTAAACCTCTCTCATCTGATCTTTTTGGTCTATGAGATGTTCACTTGAGTATGGGATTGAGACTAGGCAGTATACATTAAAACATCTGCATTCTCACATTCCTGCGACATACTAAATAAAACTTTATTTTTATTAATGTTTCTCTTTTAGAACAGCAGGGTGGTTATCTCTGTGGTCTCACAATAGGAAGGTTCTAGGTTTATACCGGGCCTTTCTGTGTGAAGTTTGCATGTCCTCCTCTTGTCTGCATGTGTTTCTTCCAGGTGCTGTGGGTTCCTCTTCAGTCCACAAACATGCAGCTTGAGTTCATTTGTGACTCTAATTTGTCTGTGGGTGTAAATGTGAGAGTAAACAGGAATGTACCTTTTAAACTGAAAATTGAGCTCTGTTGCTTTGTAGACATGGAAGTCACATATGCAGAGTATGAGGAGTGGTCTGAACATGGGGTGCCTGAGACTGTCACACATCTGTACAAAAAGGCTTTGCAGCAGATGGAGAAGTGCAAACCTTTTGAGGAGTCGCTGGTAACTGATTTACATTGATTGGCTGAAATTGTATCTCTTACACTTTTTCTCCTTTATGGCTTCAAAATACTCGTGTAGTTTTTAACATCCGCTTGTGTCGTCTCTCTGCAGCTGGCAGCAGAACCTCCTAAGCTGGCAGAGTATCAGGCTTACATCGACTTCGAGCTAAAGGAAGGAGACCCAGCACGGGTCCAGATAACCTTTGAGCGGACTCTGTCAGAGAACTGCCTGGTACCAGACATGTGGGCAAAATACACCACATATCTTGTGAGTATTTGTCAGTGTTTTGCATGGTTTCTGTCCTGCTGTGTTTGCTGTATAGAGTTTGGGATGATTTCATATGCCATTACCTCCCAGTCAGACTGCTCTTACTCACCGCCTTAAACAGCCAACTTCATCATCTGCCAGCAAGAGCTTAACAAATGTAATCACAGTGTTACACTGAATTTATCTTGATTAAACTGCTGCCAGTGAATTATCCAACAGCTCCTCTTGCAGTCGATCGGTAAAGATTGAAAGGAATCCATTTAAAAGTTTGTTAGTGTTTTTTTTCAATTAGCCAGGTGTCCAAATCCCTGTTTGTTTACATGTGTACTATTCCAATTAAATGTTAATGATTTGGCTGATTTCCTGAGTTATTAGCTGCATGTAAAACCAACCAACACCTTGATGAACTATAATGTGTTAGAAAATGTTGATTCTTCTGTAAGATTATTTTAATCATTGTATTTATTGTGTTCATTGAGAATTTTAACCAGTGTTTTGTTGTGTTCTCCACAGGATCGCCAGCTGAAGATTAAAGACTTGGTTCTCCCCACTCACGAACGTGCTGTCAGGAACTGCCCCTGGACGATGGGCCTGTGGAAGAGCTACCTGTTGGCTCTGGAGAGGCATGGAGCTGACCATCAGACTGTGTCAGGTAACAGCTAGAGTGCATGTGCAGCATTAAGTTGTTGTAGCTCAGTCGCTTTTTTTTATAGAGTTTCTGTGTTTTAAATTACATATGTATTTGTCACAAATATTAGTCAAATGAACCCTTATATTTTGAGACATTAAGCTATTAAAGATGCAAAACTATGAGAAGTTGGTGAACCAAGGCTGTCTTGAATATGTTGTAAATTATTTGCTTGTATGGGGATTCAGACACTAATTTTATATTAGAACATGCATGGACTTCTCATTTAGTTTTTTTGTCTTCCTTACAGATGTTTTTGAAAAGGCACTGAATGCAGGTTTCATTCAAGCGACAGATTATGTGGAGATTTGGCAGGCGTACCTTGACTACCTGAGGAGACGTGTGGATTTTAGCAGAGGTGAGAGCAGTTGTGTGAGAAAAAGAAATCGTGTTTGTGTTTGGAAAAACTCTTAAACTCACCTGTTGCTCCCTCCTGTGGTGCTTCATCTTCTGTAGAATCAAGTAAAGAGTTAGAGGAGTTGCGAGGAGCTTTCTCTCGATCTCTTGACTACATGAAACAAGATGTTGAAGAAAGTAAGTGGATTTGAGTAAGACTGGATTTTTAATTATTATTGGTAGTATTTTTTTGTATTCATGGTCTAGTTCTTATATAATACATTGTCTTGTGTCACTGTAGGGTTTGGTGAAAGTGGAGATCCTTCTTGTATCATCATGCAGATCTGGGCAAGGATAGAGGTAAGCTGTGTTACTATGACGACCATTTTCTAGAGATGGATTTGTGTCTGGTTAAATCCCGTTCAGCTCTTTGTTTAATCTGTTTGTGTGTGTGTTATTTTGACTTGTTTTATTTTGAAAGCAAAATTTTGTTAGTGTGTTGCTGCTGACTCAATGAGCTTGTAATATACTTTATTATACTGTACTACCAAATCATTATGACATCACTAGTAAAGTTCAAATACATGTTAGAGGACTAATCTATGGCAGTACCTGTCAGAAAATGTAACTACATTTTTTTAATTGAATTACATCAGAGTCTTTCATAGTTTGAGGAGGGTCTCCTCATAACAGTTTCAGGGGAGGTTAAGTGAATGAGAAAGGCATCAGGATGGTCCTTTTGTGTAGTTTGAAGCTATATCAAACAGAAATATTAGGCTTTCTTGGATCAATTGTTAATGTCTGTGTCATTAAATATTAAAATCACAAACCCTCAGGCATTGAAGACTTTAAGACCCCTGAATTATGCATGTAAAAGATCACTATTGATGTGATAATGTTTTTGTTTTTCAAGGTCTATGAAAATAATTCAATTTTAATAAAATAAGTAGGAAGCATTCTCTACGATTCTTGCTTTTTTCTTAAATATATATTTTTTATCAGGCTCTTCACTGCAAAAACATGCAAAAAGCCAGAGAGCTGTGGGACAACATCATGACAAAAGGAAATGCCAAATATGCAAACATGTGGCTGGAGTACTACAACCTTGAGAGGTTTGTCAGTGCATGTCTGCTAAAAGTGTTAGCTCATTTAAATCAGGGCTTAAAAACATAACCGCCTACTGTTGTTTACTGGATTTCTATGTGTGGCACTTTCAATTTCCATGTGACTGAATGGTACCGTATCAAGCCCTTGATGTTTTTCATTACCCATAGGTCCTACGGAGATGCTGTACACTGTCGGAAAGCTCTCCACAGAGCAGTTCAGTGCACCTCAGACTACCCTGAGCATGTGTGTGAAGTCTTGCTCACCTTTGAGAGGGTGGAAGGTGAGTCCTAATGAAAAACTCCCAGTTAACAGTGGACTTAAGAAGATTTTCACGAATTACACCTTGTCTTTGTATTTTATGTCCTCATTTACAGGGTCTCTGGAGGACTGGGACATTGCGGTGCAGAAGACAGAGACTCGGCTGAACAGGGTCAATGAGCAACGAGCAAAGGTAGGGGCACATATCAGCCTGGGACCAGCCAGATTTATCATTTAGCTGCTTTTTGCTGAAACCACAGTGCCATGTTTATCTGTTAGGTGGCCGAGAAAGAAGCTAACATGGCTCGACAAGAGGAGGAGAGAGCTGATCAGCGGCGGAAGGCCAAGTCAGAGAAGAAGGCTCAGAAGAAAGGCCAGAAGGGACCTCATGCTGGGGAGAAGAGGAAAGCAGAGCACGATGATTATCACAACGAGTGGAACGAGGACACAGGTCAGTTTATGAAGATGGTATGATGAATGTTTTTAATTCAAGAAATTCTGTGTTTTCTAATTATTATTTTCCAACAGCAGAACAAGCTCCTAAACGGCACAGAGGAAATGTGGACCAAACCGGAGAGGAATACATGGAGACTGAGACGGGACTCTTTGGGAGGAACGCTCCTCCTGGCTTTAAGCCTGCTCCACCTGGTGCTAAAAAGGCCCAGCAGGGAGCTGAAGCTGCTGCCCAGAGGCAGAGCGATGACAAACCAGAGCTTCGCAACGATAACAACAGTGTTTTCATCAGTAACCTGGCATACACGCTGGAGGAACCAGAGGCAAAGCTCAGGACGCTGCTCGAGACGTGTGGTCCCATCTCACAGATTCGTCTTGTCTTCAGCAACAAAGGGAACTTCAAAGGCTACGGCTACGTGCAGTTTGAATCCCCGGTGTCTGTCCCCGAAGCCTTGAAGCTGGACCGACGGGAGGTGGAGGGAAGGCCCATGTTTGTGTCACCTTGTGTAGATAAAAACAAGAATCCTGATTTTAAGGTAAATATCAAACATGAACACAACTTGAAACGTATTTAATAAAAAGTAATTAATATAACTGGTGAACCTTGCAAAAGCCCAGATAACATAATAAATACAAGTGACCACTTTATATGGATGTTCCTTAGGTGTTTAAGTACAACACAGCGATGGAGAAACAAAAAATCTTCATCTCCGGGCTGCCGTTCTCATGCACTAAAGAACAACTGGAGGAAATCTGCAAAAGTCATGGCACCATCAAAGATGTTCGTTTGGTCACGTATCGCTCAGGAAAACCCAAGGTGAGGCGCACAGAGGGGGACAACATCCAGATGTCTGGCTAAAAATAGTCATCCTGACTTAGCTAATGATAACTGCTTTTGACCATGCAGATGCTGAGCATGATCATGATGTGTAGAGTCTGTCGTTCATGTATGAACCCTCTCCTTGTGTGGTTCTGCAGGGCCTGGCTTACGTTGAGTTTGCAGATGAAGCTCAGGCTTCTCAGGCGGTTCTGAAAATGGACGGCATGGAGATAGGAGGCAACAAAATCTCTGTTGCTATAAGTAACCCTCCTCGCAGGAACATGATGGATAAACCTGGCTCCAGCAGGCCCACATCAGACCTGATCCCCCGTCAGGCATACGGATCGTAAGTTTGTTCACTCGGTTGTCTGTCATGACCACTAATATGTCAAATCTGTATCTGCACAGAAACAAAGCTGTTTTTTATTTTCCAGGAGAGGAAGGGGACGCACTGGCCTCTCTTTACTTCCTCGCTCCCTGCACCGACAAAGTGGGCCTGTAAGCAAAGTGGAGAATGGGACTGCAGCGTCAGCCAGCTCTTCGGCCAATGCAGCCGGAGAGACGAAACCTTTGTCGAATTCAGACTTTGCCAAGATGCTTCTCAAAAAGTGAGAAGATGAGCGAGAGAACTTTGACTGCCTTCACAATGAAAGCCATCTTGTGTCCTTACAAATTAGAGTTAGGGATTTTTATCTGATTGGTTACCTGGCCTCCCTTTAATTCTTCTAGCTCCTGCCCTCCTTCACAAACCCTTTTCAACCAAGACTCTTTACCTGTGTGGCTGATTGTTTTCATTTTGGTCTGTAAGTGGCTGACAAGCTTTTATGTTTTTCTTTCTTTTTTCTTCTTTTTTTTAACAGAGTGTATCATATTTGTGTGTAAATATACTGTATCTAAAATTGTATGCCTCATGTTGCAGAGTGTCGTCTTTTTCTTGTGTAATGTGAAAGGTATCTAAGAAAAACTTATGGGAGAGTATTTTTTTAAATATTCAAAGCAGCCAAACTTGTGAATGTTGTTTAAAGAGGTTATATGCAAAAGTGCAGATGTGGTGTAATATAGTTGGGGTGTGTGTGTGTGTGTGTGTGTTTGAAAGAGAGAGATATTCCCGAGGTTTTTAGGAAAGGTGAGATTTTGTTGTGTAACTTATTTTTTCCTCTTGAGGACACAGCAAACAAGGTTAGCAATGATTTTCTGACTGTATAGTGCAACTGACTCATTTTCAATTTGTATCATCTCTAAGTTGCCATCTGCTGATAATCGTCAGTATTGTGATGCTATGAAGCCCTAGAGGGTCCTGCTAAGTAGTGTTAGTTCATCGGCCAATTCTTGACCCGAGGGCTTGTTATTACAGTATTAAAACTGCCCACATGTCATGTCACACTGCTAACGCTTGATATCAGTTATAGTATTTACAGAACTGCTATAAGTATATGATCTCATCTCTTTCATCACTGTTAATGTGATCTGTCTTTCCAGGGTGAAACTGTCATCAAATCACTGATGTTATTTCAAGTATCAGTCTGATTTCAGAGGGAAATGAAACAAAATACCTTCACTTTGTTAAAAACTAAAGAACGAGCATGTCAGCAGGATGTTGGTGATGCTGAACAGATGTTTTAATTGGTTGCTCCGGGGGCCAGAGGCATCCCTGACTAATGTTTCAGTGCTTTAGCCTGGCTATAAAATGTTTTACAGTTTTGATTTTAAACTTCATGCGAAAACTAATTTTCTCAGAAGTATTTATCTGTATCAGTAAGTTTATATACACAGATTTTTAATTTTTTTAAATTTTATTTTAAGGAAAATTTCAACCTCTTGCATCTCAAATTTTAAGTGTTTTGCTTTTTTTCTGTTGTGGTACATTGAATATATATAGACCTTTGACTATTGATGGGATAAAACAAGACATTTGATGACATCACCTCGGACTCAAGGAAACTTGATGGGCATATAAGAAATTAAGCAAATTAAGTAAAATAATTGTCTTGCAGCCCTGCCTTGATAGAAAAGATGTTTAAGAGTTATAATACATTAATGCTAGAAAGTACATGTAGAATTCCGCTGTTTACGCTGCGCCTTAGTATTTCTACAGTGTGGCTCACACCTAGTCTTTGTGTTCACTAGAGTGGATTTCAGTTCAGTAGTAATGCTGTTGCTGTCATCCGTTAATATTTTGGTCTGCAGCTCCTTCTACACAACAGAAGAGAATCTATGCAGTTTTCCATTTCTTTGTCATCTCACCTGACACCTCCATCATTTGTCTGCTTGTTTGGATATTAACACTTCAGTTTATGTACAAAATGTTCAGTATAATATCTCAAAAAGGTTACCATAGTTTGTAATGAATATAAATCTATGTTTTCAAAACAGATGGAATACAAGCTATATGTATTGCTCTCACCACAGTGGCCTAACCTAAAAAAAATCTCAATATGTTGGTCTCTAGAAGTCACCTGTTTTATGTTCAGTACTAAAAGGTGGTATGTGTGCATTGCCGTTGTTTTGTAACATTTCTATATTCAGTGTTTTAAATTTGGTATAGAGGTAGATAATAAATGGCTATTTTTTTGTTTAGTCACAGTATTTATTTTCCTTCTGGTGTCATTCTCTCCTCTTGTGTTTTTGGGTCCTGTACAAAAAAAAAGAACTTGTGTCATGTATTTTTTTTCTGGTCTAAAACTTGTTTTAATAAAATCACATAAATCATCTTTGACCCCAGTTCGGCACTCTCAGCTTTGTTTGTTCTATGGAAAAAGCTTACAACCTAAAGACAAAATGAAAGTTAATAGAACACCTTTATTTTAAAATAAAATAAATAATAAAGTACATGAAAGTGCTTTACAGTGTTAAGAGACATCATCTTTATCCCAAAGATAATCAACTAAATATTCACACACTAAACATTCCCAGTGGAAATCACTGAAGCATCTCATGTCAAACATGATAAAAAAGATCTCTTACCTCCCTCACATCCCCAGAGGTCAAACTTCAGAGTGAATGTAACAATATGGCAAAATGGTTGCAAACTGAATGTGGTCAGAAGATTTGTCTTCATTATAGAGGAGAAAGATTTGTATGAAATACAAACACAGCAAAATTAGATTTCACCTAGACATTCTTCACCTGTTTCAATAAAATCAGCAGCTTAAGAGCCCAAACTAAAGTGAGCTGTCAATAAGGCTGGATATGACCAAGTAACAATTCATTGCATTTTATGATAATATTATTTAACAGCTTTTAGGTGTATTTGAGCCTCTCCCTGCATGCTCTCATCTCATGCTCCCTTTTTCCTTCCGTCACTAGCTCAGTTATGGATCGGGATGGTCTGTTTGCAGTCCGGACAGGCCTGGTCCTGACTGGCTGCTGGCAGCCCCACAGTGTGCTCTGTTGTAGAAATCAACAATGTGTCCAGCGTCATCTCTGTACATTTGGCTATAAAGCGAATGAAGGGCCGTACATCACCTTCATTGGCTGTGTCTAGAGCTGCATAATATTCAGCCCTTTGCTCTTTGCGAATAGTGATGGGTGGGTATCGCGCTTGCATGAGCACAAGGTTCATGAGCAGTCGTGACGTGCGTCCGTTGCCATCTACAAACGGGTGAACATAGACCAGTTTGTAGTGGGCGAGAGCTGCGTACTCCACAGGGTGCAGCTGCAGAGCCTCCTCAGAGTTAAGCCACTGAACCAGCTCCTGCATGTGTCTCTGCAGGTCCTGAGGGTGCGGAGGGATGTGATGGCCCACAAACACCTGGTTGGTCCGCAGCCTCCCTCCCTCCACAGGGTCCACATAGCCAAGCACCCTCCGATGAATCTCCAGGATGTCGCTGACGCTGATGGTTCCTGTTCTGGACAACAATGTGGTGTTAATGTACTTCATGGCTGCATCCACGCCAATGGCCTCATTCTGCTCCTGCAGGCTCTTTCCAGGAACAGCATAACGCGTCTCAATGATGTGACGGATCTCAGATAGAGTGAGCGTACTGCCTTCAATGGCCACGGTATGGTAAATATGGTGGTAGTAAGTCTCCTCCATCACTCGGCGGAGTGCAGAGTTGCCTTTAGGAATAGACATAAGCCGGCGAACTTTACTGTCAATGATGCCAAAGTAACGCTGGTCAATTTCTTCCACCAAGGGAAGAGTTCGGTCTCGGCTGACCAGAGCTCTCTCATTACATGGTGAGATGGCCAAGGCTTTGGTGTAGAGGTGGTCTGCCTGGACAACATCTTTTTCCTCCTCCAGAATGGTCCCCAGCTCCGTTAGGGCATCCACAAACTCTGGATTCATGCTGAGTGCATGTACAAGCAGCTTGTGAGCCTTCTCTCTCTTCCCCAATTTCTTCATCTCCAGAGCCTGCTGCAGTGCTGCTTTCGCCTCCAGCACCATCTCTGCAATCAGAACATGACGGACATTGTCAACTCTAACACAGAACACTCAAGAACTCCAGAAATCATACAGGAAACTAACATTTACTAACAATTTACAATTGATGTCAAAGGGTAAAAGAATTAACAGAAAATAATTTATTTAAGATGAGTTAATGTTAGGTCTCTTCTGATAAATGATTTAAATGACTACTAAAGCTACTCTTAAGATCCTACTACATTTGAAAAAAAGACATCAGGAAAATCTTCATGGTCCTCGTTTATGCTGTACAGGACATTACATGTTATCTACTCTTAGCTTTAACATATGGTAATGAGTTGAACTAGGAATTTATGAGTTGAACGTGTTACAATGGTCTGTCTGTATGTACCTTTGCTCGGCTTGGACCTCTGAGGCAACACATCAAGGGCAGTAAAAGGGACTGTGAGGCTGGTGGACTGCACAGCTGGAGACGGCTGTGGGCTTCCCCACAGCTGGCAGCGGAGTTGAGCGATGCCCTTCAGGGCGGCGCAGCACTGGTTCTCCACCCCCACCATGGGCATCAGGAGGGCCACCAGAGAACCGACGACTACACACAGCAGCGGGCCCCATCCTCCGAGGACACGGCCGCTGGTGTAACGCCACACCGTCACAGCAGCCATGATGACTCCAGGTTAAATCCTCCATCCTGTGGTAACGCGGTGCTCCATGTATATCCACCCCAGCTAAAAGAGCCGAGGGCCGGCTGACAGGAGAGAAAGCCCGGTAAACATAACAGCTGAGTCACCACACTGTCGACGAAACCCGGCTCAGTTAAAAACTATTAAGGCTCTTCCGCTAGCTAACAAGCTGTCTGTCGCATTTATGTTACTCTAAGCTGGAACTCTAAAACACCAGCCACGTTAATAGACGTCGGTTGAGTTGTTCTCGGCGTCAGTACATTTGTGTACAAAATACACATCATCGACTTCCTCGGTATCAAC
>JAPZDY010000022.1:19297142-19346510 GCA_029783645.1 Ctenochaetus hawaiiensis | reverse complement strand
TCATGTTTGCGCACTCTCATCAGGATCCTAGCTGCAGAGTTTTGGATGTATTGTAGCCTTTGCAGGCTCTTGCTAGGGATCCCGATGAGAAGTGCGTTGCAGTAGTCCAGTCTTTAACATCCTCCTGAACCTCAAGTGTTACTGTTTAGCTTTCATCCTTAATACACTGAACAAATAGATGTCCTAAAATTTACATTGTAATCAAATATGGATCAAATAATAATTGGAAGTGAATGCCAGTATGGACTGCTCTACATTTCACTAAATTTCGTGTATTTTCTATTTTAAACCAACAACATATGAAGTTCTGCAAAGACACTTAAATCTAAATAAACCTTCTTAATTAACCCTTTCAACTTCTGAATTATGTCCTCTGTATAATGAGTTGAAAGTGGAAGTGAAATCATCTGTAGTTTTTCGAGTGTGAAAGGTTTTCAGCATGAATGAATGTACATTTCCTGCATTGCATTTCCCGGACAGACACAATACCTGGTTGTATTGTGTGTATTTGATTATTTATTTCTTCATCCTTTATTAGGAAATCTCATCTGCCGAGCACCAGCAGGTCTGTGTTTCCTTTGCCATGAAAGTGATTTGTGTCATACTGGATCTAAATGGGTCAGGTAGACACAACTAAATCTTTTTTAATTTACTAGGGAGCTGCATGTTGCTCAGGATTTACGCATAAGATTGTTTCCCTAACGTAAAATATGCCTGTTCGTTATGATAATACAGAACGCTACGACACATGAGGCAAATTCAAAAGAAATGTTTTTCATTTTTTCCACTGAACATGCAAGCTATTTCTTATTGTGGTTATTGTGCTTCATTATATTCTCCTTTATGTCTTTTTGCACATGAAACCAAAAACTGTAGAATTTAAATGAAGTAAATATATACATATTTATCTTAAAAACTTCACCCTAAAGTCTGTACAGATGTCTTGGCATCATGTTTTCTTACTTTTGATGGACATTGAGTTCACTGGAGTTCATTGGAACAAACATGATGAGTTAAGGAAGTCCTTCAGTCCTACGGTCCTGAGAAAAGGTCAAATCAACATTTTATGGATGAATTTTGATTATTAAGCAGTTAAGAGCTCTTGGTTAAGTTTCAATTACATCACCGGCCGTTATTTGCGGTGATATTTTGCTCTTTATCTCCCATTTGAATTTTTCTATACCGTAAATAGTCCAGAAAGTCATTCATAAAAAGATTGCTGGTTTATATGGAGTAAAAAATAGCAATGATAATGTACTCTATGTCTTTTTCAATCTCTTTCAGTTGTTTAGTCTAAATACTGAGTGCAACTTATGCTTTAACCCAAAATCTAAGAGAAACTTAAAGTTAACAACAAAACTATGAAAACTAGATTTTTTTCCAGGTTTCAGTATGAAGGTTCAAACTAATCCTTCAGTTCTGCATATATACATATATTTATTTCAATAACATTCCTGTCTGACAGCAAATCGTCATCCCACTGAACCTCGACAGTTTATTATCTTCCAGAAATATGGGAGTTTCAGATAACATCAGGGATCCAGCGTTATGTTTGATCCTCCTCACTCATTAAAACATTTTTTAAACTGAGTAACTTTGCCATCTGTTGTTCTTCCTGCTGTTTGTTCTCGCTGCTGCTGCAGGATAAACACTGAACATTATGGATGGATGCATCTGCCTTGATGATTATGACTCCATGAAGCTGGGAAACCAGAGACAGAGAGAGAGAGCTGATTCAGTCAGTAATGATAGCGACGATGTTCTGCAGCCTGTATTTACAACAGCTGCTGCTTTTTGTCTCTTATTAGAAACATCTGCATGAAACGCTGGGGCTGAAATATCAAATTAAAATCAGTATGCTTATTGCCTAAGAGTGTTGTCATTTCACCCAGTGCTTTATGGTTTTATGAATACTGTGGCCTTACATGCTTTCCTCCTCCGAGTGCTTTGAACAGTTTCATCCAGCCAATAGCACACATCTGGCAGTGAAAAAGGAAAGATCCATATCACAAAACTCTGACAGAGGAGAATTAATGTACATTTCTCCATTTTACAGGCCTGAGAAAGGACACAAGGTTCAATTCTGCAGAATAAATTAAACTGAAACATTACTCTTTTTTGGGAGCATATTGAAATAAGACAAAATGGATAAAATATATAAGCAATAAAACAATCAACAGAAAAATAGCAACTCAAATAACAGCCGTAAATTATGTTAAAAAGGGGTACGAAGTTTAGAACTTATCTTGTTCTAACCCCTATACTTATTGTTACTAATATGTTATTTGCCTATTTTTTTGTGCCTGTCTCATATGCATGGGAGTGGGGATTTAAAAAATTTGTTAAAATGCATAGTTTTCATTAAAAAGAGAAAAAAAATTGCCAAGCCAGCATCCCATATTCTCAAACTTCAGTGTTGGTAACCCTTCTTGCTACAAACACCTTAAGCAAAATTAATACTTTGAATAACAACGCTTTTTGTTTGTTGGGATAATGGTATAGAGTGTAAAAAGGGAAAGGGTTCCTCCTCAGATACACTTTTAAAGTATCTAAAATACTCTCATTATAAATATTTGATTCAACAAGTTTTTCTACATAAACAAGAAAAATCACTAAAATGTGTCTGCAAGCACATCTACTATAGTACTAGGTTGAGGGGTGCATTCAAGATGGCTAATGTTAGCACTGGGAGTCTGTTGTGCACCAATTTTGACGACCGACGGACATGTCAGAATGGCAAGGGAAGTTAGCATCATTCAGTTATGCTGTTTATTTACCTTGTTAGCTTGTCAGCCTGTAACTGATAGCGGCTGACACAGCATTAGTGGTTGTAATAGTGCAAACTCTCACTCTCTGTGCTGACAAAACTGCTCTGTACATGGGGTTTCAGGTTTTAGTGCACAGATATGTCCTCCTGATAGCAACAAATTCAGAGCTGCAGGGTGACTTTTTTGTAGGTTTTCTTGAATATTTGCATTGCAACAGTGCACTGGACAATGAGCCAATGGTATTTTCCATATCTGCACTCCAATCTGCTGACACTTCCCTGGTACCACCTGGTGACCCTTAAAAGCCACTTTAAAGGAAGATGTCTCTAGATTAAACTTTGTGACTATTTAATGAACTCCCATAATACTGTGTTGCTTTGTTCTTTATGCAAAGGTTTAATTTATAAAGTAACCTGTAAATAAAGCTGCCTGATAATTGTGGTGAATTCAAATGTAAAATATACTCAAATGTGGGGGAGTACAAGTAGAGAGTGGAATGAAAAGAGAAATATCACAAATTTTTCAAGTATATTTTCTTAATATTTATTCTAAAACAAATGTGTCAGACTCTTTAAAGAGAATGCAGAACTGAAAGTCTTCAAGGGATGGAAGTATTGAGAAACCACACCGTCAGCTGATTGGTTAGATGTGTTGAGGTGTTATTTAAAGGAAGCAGCTCAGCGCTGTTGACACTGAGCTCTGGACACCATCAAGTCAACAACACTGGAAGGTCTGTGCTGCATTGTTTAATGAATATCATACAGGATTTAATTTAGAGTCACATGTATTTTAAATGAATAAGTTAAGTAAAATGAAATGTAAAAAAAATTAATTGAAATGTTTTTAAATGTTTTCTTTTCCACAAAAGTATCAAGACTACTCTGCCCTTCAAAGCAAAATGGATTATGGAGAAGAGGATTTTTTTCTAGACTACGATAACTACAATGACAACTACACCTATGGCAACTGGACCCCAAACGAGGAGCCAGTTTTTCATCCCAGGTCGACATGTTTAAAGGATGCCTTCTGTGTGTCCTTACTCGTGGTCAGTGTGGTGATCTTTCTTCTGGGCTTCAGCGGAAATGCTCTGGTCATCTGGATTTCGGGTTTCAAGATGAAAAGGACGGTCAATACCACCTGGTACTTGAGCCTGGCAATTTCTGACTTTGTCTTCTGTGCCTTCCTCCCCTTCAGCATCACAAACATGGTGATGGAGGAGTGGATCTTTGGCCGCTTCATGTGCAAGTTCGCCTCCTCCATTATGTTCGTCAACATGTTCAGCAGCATCTTCCTCCTGGTCATCATCAGCGTTGATCGCTGCGTGTCAGTTGTGTTTCCAGTTTGGGCTCAGAACCATCGCACCAATAAAAAGGCGTCCATTATTGTTTGCCTGGCTTGGCTTCTCGCAGTCTCACTGAGCGTTCCCTCTGTGATCTTTCGAGATATTGGCACTCATCTTGGTAGGACCATTTGCCACAACAACTACACATTACACCAACACAGTCACGAGATAGTCGCAGTGAGCCGTCTGCTTGCAGGGTTTGTTGTCCCTTTTATTATCATCATCATCTGCTACTCTATCATAATCCTCAAACTTCGAAACAACAGAATGACCAAATCCTCCAAACCCTTCAAAGTCATGACTGCGCTCGTAGCTGCTTTCTTCATCTGCTGGCTGCCCTACCATGTGTTCATCCTACTGGAGTTGAATCACCAAAACTACGACCACAGCATTTTAATCACCGGACTTAAAGTCGGTACTTCCATGGCTGCAGCAAACAGCTTCCTCAACCCAGTGTTGTATGTTTTCATGGGCAATGATTTCAAGCAGAAGTTCAAGAGCTCTGTGCTCTCAAAGATGGAGAATGCAATGGCAGAAGATAGACACACCTCCACCAGCCGATACTTTTCCAGGTCAAGCTCCATGGATGGCAGAGCTTCTACACACATCTAGATGTGTCACATGAATCTAAAATAGTTCACTGCACTCATTTGACAGCAAAATATTGTATTCAAATATGCAAATAATTATCACAAGATAAAAACTATGCTGTTGCTTGTGAGAACACAATCATGAATCAAATATATTTAGATTCGCAGTGAAAAAGAACCTTTGTATTGCACCTCTCCACTGCTGGAAGCAAAGAAAGCTTTTGACTTACAGATAAAAAAGTTAAAACATCTGCAAGCTTTGGTAGATAGCTTAACATTTTGCTTTACAGGATGACTGACACCAATCTCATCCAGGAGTGTTTTCACAGCCTGCGTGTAGATAGTTTTGCCGGCAATTTGAACTGTAAATGCATTTTATAAAGTAAGGACTTTTAAGTATGAGGTGTTTCTTATAATTAAAAACATAAATATATAACCTAAAGCAAGAAATGTCTAAAATTTTGTTTAGCTGAGTCAACACAGGAGGGGCTCCTCACAGCATCAAGTTCACAAATGTTTGTTGCTTACAAATTGCAGATGAAGCTGCAGTTTTAGGAGGGCTCTTGCATGCTCGTGCATGACTAACAAGTATGACTTTTGTTTTTACTGGTGAATAACATGAAATTTTAACTGTAGATAGAATAATCTTATGTTGCATTAACATTGTTTTATATAAAAAAAACGAATCTGGCTCGAGTAACGTTTGAATTGATTGTTGTCATTTAGTGAGTTTTCATTTGCTACAGTGACATTTGGACTATAACAATGGGCACACGGCCAAACAACTGGAAATAAACAGATGATAATGTTGGCCACTCATGGAAGGGAAGTAGTTAAAGATCGGTTAGTGGTTTTTCTTTTCATGCATATAAAACCTCAAATGTCCTTTCCTCTGAACAGGGGAGGCTCTGAGGTTTAAGTTACACAGTATGCATCTGTTTTGTAATGCAACACTTACTGTGCATCTGTTGACTGACCTGATTCAGACCGACCTGAATGCAATGTGCAAATGGGTGGAGGACTGCTGCTGAGATGTGTAATGTGAGTTCTCATGAATTAGAGAAGTAGAGAAATAGCTGGTGTTCTTCAATGCTCTACGTAGAAATACAATAATCTGATGTGTGAGATAATTCTTTCTCACTGACAATTCAGTGTGCAAATAACACATCCAGCAGTTATTTCCTTTTGACAAACAGCTTGTTGATGGACCTGTATTTTTGTATTTCATGCATTAGAGCTGTACAGTGAATGCTGTTTGTGATATATAAATATATATATTTCTTTTTTTTCATTTTTGTGTCTGTTTTCTGAAATAAAGGTAGAACTTGTCCAAACAGCTCTTTGACGCACTGATGTTTCTCTTTATTCTGAAGAGTAGACGTGTTGTTGAAAAAGAAAAAAAGCTAAAATCTCAAAATTAATCAGTGTGGGAAAAAAAGCATTTCCTTCACATCTAGAGTCTCCTTTAACATTCAATTGTTAGATTGAGATAACTTCATCTATATTTTATTGTAGTCAAAATGTTCCAACAAGCATATGCATTGTACATCACTGCTCACTAGCAATCTGAGTGAACTCTTTGCACAACATGTTTTCAGGAACATTTTGCTTCTGAAACAATAAAGCCAGAGAAATAGGAGCTTAGATTGTGTTTGACAAAGAAGTAAAATGAGATTTCCCTTGGGGGTGCAAACTACACAAAAAGGTATTTAAAGGCATTTAATTAATGTGTATCTGCTGTGAACAAGTGAACCTTTGAAAGAACTCTCTGATAAGTAGCTGCCTTCCTGCTCAGTAATGAGAAAACAGAACAAGAAGAGGCGGTGGTGACTTCTATAATGTTGAAACTGTGGAAAGCAGAGGAAACACCCAGACTGCAAAAGTTTACAAGGGATACTGTGAGAAACAACAAAATTCTGGACAGAGTTTAGTTTAAAGCTGCATTAATCAATGTTTTTGCAGTCAGCATAGGAGCGAGTCTTAATATAAAATTTTCTGACAACTCTTCATGGATGTTACGTAGTGCACGTCCCTGACTTCCTTGTTTTTTCGCTTAGCTGACAGAAATTAACAGCAAACAACAATAAACTGATAAGAAGCAAAACTCCTGCACTCAGTCATATTCAATGTTTTTCTAAATGATTAATAGAAGACTGAGTGCCATAGTTACCGTGTTATGCTTGTCACAGCTGTGTTACACTTTGAAGCAGTGCAGTTGATGTTTCTTCGTAGACGCAGTATTACTTGACCATAAAAAAGCATATTATGCTTAGCAAAATACTCTGTAACGGTAACTCAAAGACACCTGTGCCACTGTTTTTGAACCTCCATGAAAGCTAACGTAAGTTACATTAGTTATTTTCATAAAGCTGTTATTGATAAAGCTGGTCAGCTAATGTTAGCTGACACTTAAGTTACATGCAGTCAATGTATCATACAAAGACAACGACCTAGTTCAATATTGTGCTATACTGTGGTAATGTTAGAAAGCTGATAAGGCTTTAGTCTTCCTTATCTCCTATATCAGTAAGTATAACAGTCCATATTCGTGCTGTGTTGGCCCTCAAGAGTCAAATGTAGTTTAGTCTGACAGAACTTGTATAGTTTGTCAAACCATAAACATACAAAACAAAAGCTTAACTTACCTCCTCTGTAAACATGACAGTGGTTAATCACGTCTATTCCCCTTGTGTTGGGCCCGAAGCTCAGAGTAAATGCTCAGAATGTTCTTACCAGCATGAGCTACAGGTTACTGGGTGCAATTCACCAAATGGCCACCGGTGTCATTATCAGCGAGGTATGTCTGGAAGTTCCACAGAGGGCCTTTAATGATAAACGAACCTGGAGAGACTGTGGTGAGATTCATCTATATTTACTTCAATTAAAAAGAAAAACAAAAAGTCAAATAAAGGTTTGACTTCCTTTTGAGTAATCTTACTTTAAGCACTTCCTCATAGCTTATTTGAAAAAAAGAAAAACTTCGACCACATCACATCATTTTATGTACTAATTTATTGGGTCTTATCATTATCACACATTCATTCCATACAAAATACATTCAAATGTGACACCTATGCTGAGATAGTGCCGGCTTGTCAATGAAAGAAACAGCCAATAAAGTTTAAAGCATGTGTTAAAAATAGAAACAGCTTCTCCCATTTGCTTTGTCACAATACAAATATTGTTGCCGTGTGCGCACACACTATAAAAATATATTTATGTCCATACTGAAAATGGAAGTCATGTTTTCTGGCTCTCAGTCACCAGTGCTCTATTTATTTATATATTTCTGTGTTCATTTATTTATATATTTGTGTATTTTGAAGCATATGGCGGAGCACATTGAGTACTGCTATGAGACGTGCTGTTTATAAGTCTGAGCAGAATTTTTTTCACACGTTTGAGATTTTTTTCAGAATCATAAAGAGTAAAATGATCAACAGCTTGAACTGTTTCATTGCTCTTCTTACAATCAATAAAAAAAAATAAAAGGTTTTCACATTCAGAATGGTTAACTGTGATAAAATAAGTCAATTAATGATCACTACTGCTAAAGATAACCCCCAGTCTATGACATATAACGCCTCATTCCTCAGTGATCTTTGGGGCAAGTGCTGCACAGCGAGGTGCTTTTTTTGGATTTCTGCATCAAGTCCAGTGTTAAGAAAAACATATTCACAACCAAATTAGTCAACATTTGCACTGCACACCAGAGATAAATAAAAGCTGTGGAGATAAGTCCTCTTCTCTCCTTGAGTCAGTGCCTTCAAGAGGGAGTAATCATCTTCTTGAATACTAGGAGCTGAGAGTTCTTTATCTCTTCATCATTGAAAAAAACATGATTTCTCTCACATACAGTATGTTGAATAACTACTTACAAAAAAACATGGAAACACAGTATCATCATCAGGTTGTTAAAGCCTGCATATTGCTTTTTTTCCCTCTGACCTGGGGTGAAACATTTTAAAGTTTTCAGTGAAGTTCATGTATTAAAATATTTTTTTTTCCTGCACTGTGATAGCAGCAAAAGCTTCATACATTTTAATGTTTTCATTTTCCTTATAATCGTAAATTCTCTTTTGCAAAAAAATAAGCTCATAAAACACGCTTTGCAGTATTGTATAATGTATTTTTCACCCAGCACAGTAAGATGTGCCCCTCTGTAGTCACAGCTATTGTACCTTTCTTCTTGTTAAGGCATGTGCACATGCCTACACAGCACATGTGCATAGAGCAGGATCAGAAGTGTTTTTCATTTAAACAAAGAGAAAAACAAACTTAAACCTGCCTCCTCTATTAACGAATGAAGCTGCTGAAATTCAACAAAAAACTAAATGAATACAAAGTAAAAATAGGAGGGCAAAGCTACAGCTTCAGCCTATGTGGTTTGATGAAAAATAATAGAAAAAAACTATATAAGTCATGTAATCCTACAAAATGTGGTGCAGAGTCCGCTGGCTAAATAGTCCAATTAAAAGAGAAAAATAAAGGAGAACAAGAAGATCACATTTATCATCTGGGCATATATTCCTCTGGGACTCCTGACATCTTCCTTTTCTTCAAGGCCGCGTTGACTGTTCTGATCAGTTCATTGATGTTGGCTTTCATTTCGGGAGTGTAGGGGTCATATTCAAGCTTCCGCAGCCCCGATCGCTTGAAGTTTCCATCCTTCTGGCCCTCGACGCAAAGCAGGCGGTCTTCAGAAACCTTCAAACCCAGAAACTGGACCATCCCCTTCAGCTTGGAGAACAGGTCCCTCTTCAGATCCTCAAAGTGAACAACATGGACGTTCTTTCCATAATTCAGCCAGTCCAGTGTGTGGGAGGCCCACCAAGGAGCATAGTTTTTCACGAACTCAGGCCACTCTGCAAGACAAATGACAGGACATAAAATAAACAAGAACTTGTGGTTTTAAGTTTTGTGCTTCTGAAACAGAACAACTGGCTAAGCCACACTCAACAATACACCTTAAAATGTTCTGCAGAGCTATTAATAATTTATTGGCTTATAATAAAGAACAAGGACAGAAATTACTTCATATTATAGCGAAGTACAGGAGGGACGACTCAAAGCTAAAGTTGCCACAGGATGAATCACAAGCTCAGAGGATGAGCCAAACTGATATCTACTGTATTGTATATTCCTGCAGTTTTTATTGTTCATCTTTTCATTTATGAGAAATCTTCAGCATGAGCAAATAATGTATATGTGAAAGTGATAACTACCTGATAGATTTACAGTCTATATATACATAAATAGGGATGCAATTTAGGGAAACTGGCTGAAATGGAGACGCTCACACAAAAAAATTAAAACTGGAATAGTAAAGATGACAAAAATCTCAGAATTCATACAAGAAGAATTTTTTACAGTAACATATTACAAAATGCAGACACTATCTTTAGAAAGAGACTGTAAACAAGACTAATACCAGATTTATTCTTGTTGTCTGCACCTTCAGAGATGTGTTCAGTATCTTTTTTATTCTTAATGACGCAGTTTTACTTTGAGCCTTAAATCAAACATCTTTATGTAATTTCTGCTGCTGGTAGTCTCTCAGTTTAAACAGAGAAAAACAAGATGTTGGTGCTATCAAAAAGCACTGTAGATCATCACAAGTTAACAGCTTAAAGCATGAGCGTTCACACCTGGCTATCATACATGCACCTCCAGTAACCACATGTGAACAGACCTCACTTCCTTGTCTCACGTGCAAATGAAGCTGAAAATTTCAAATTCTGATCATTGTTTGTAACTTCTCGGACAAAATAAGTACACAACCCTTTCAAATATACAACAAGGATTTGGTCATATTGGACACATAGAGGAAGTTCAAAGTCTAAAATGTATTTTCTCGTTCTCGTCAGTAGGCACTGATCTCACACCAAAGCAAAGTCAAGTAAATATAACAACCTAAAACGTCAATGTGTGGGTTAAATGAGGAGGAGAAAGAGGAAGTGAGACTCATGACAGTGTCACTTAGCTTGAGAGGTCTGTTGCAATTTCATGGCAGGGTACATTAAGTCGTTTCTGAAACGTTTGGCCAGTAAAGTGGACATTCTTGGTTGTCAGTCAAACTGAGACACTGCAGAAAAATCCTTTGCTTGCATCTTTCACTCATTGATAATCGACCGGCCCATAAAAGCATCGTCTGGCAGGAGCTGTGCTGCATTAGCAGTCATCCTCACCATTCTGAGAAGTTGTTGTAAAAAATTACAGCCAGTTGAGTTTGAAATGGCGTCTCAGAAACCAATGAGAGTTGATATGACAAAGTGCATCAAGCAAGCACTCAGCAACACTGAAGAGCCACATCCCCGTCTTTACTCGGTCTGCTGTCCTTTTAAAAGAAAACTGAGCTTAAAATAAAGAGGAGGCAAAATTGATTGCAGCTCTCTGCAACATCCTGGTCTAAAGATCTTTAACTAAATATTATATTTAGGTAAAAATTCTGATGTTGTTATAAGCCGGGTTAAAATAAACCAGTTTAAGTGGTGCATGAGCTTTAACAGATAACAGGCGGTGTTTTGCTCAATGACATGTCCTCAAAACAAGCCACACTTGCCCCTGAGTTAACTTCATGGGGTCACACTGGAAAGCATGAGTGTCTGTACATCATCTGAGCCCCACAGTGTCCCTCTGCAGAGGTGAGTGCATCAAATCGTACATGCGGTGCCCTGAACACAATGTCACACTGGATCCTCTCTCCAGTATTCGAAGTGGCAGCTGTCATGAAGCCTTTCTCTTCGCTGATGTCACTGCATCATTTCCCCAACAACAGAAGGAATAAACACTCATTGGAAGCGGCAGGCCAAATGTGCTGATGTTTTCACAAAGAGAGACAACTGCTGGGTCGGCAACTCTCCAGCCTCTGTAAAATCGATTAAAACCCAGCAGAAAGTCAGAGAGACGATACGCGGACGAGACAAAACCAGTTGCCATGGTTACCAAGACCCACTTTGGTGGGTGAATGTAGAGAGAAAGAAGAAAAGCAGAATATGCATGAAATACAATGATATCTTGGCGGAGGACTCAGGTTTTTATAGACAAAGAGTTACTGGACCCAAAGGTTTAATTTCTATAATTACACCACTAACAGTGACCTTTTCAATAACATCTATTAATCATCAAGTGGACTCAAGAGGAATTTAACTTGACTGACGTGTGCTGACGCGTTGTTAAAAGAGTTGCACCATGTAGAGTGACTCACTGGATGTAAGACAGAGTGTTCAGATCTGTCGCCAAATCTTATAAAAAAGGACATGTTAACTCGAAAAGTTTCAGAGCATTTTAATGTCAAGGTTAGAAACCTTAAGATAATTTATTTTCACTTCTTGAGATTCTTGAAAGAAGCTACTCTGAAACACAAACATGCTGTAACACAAGGCTTAAAATTGCTGTGTTAACACATGCTAACAGCTTTCAAAGGGAGAGGTCAGCATTTTAGGAAATATGCTTATTTGTTTTCTGATAGAGGGTTAGATAACAAGATTGAGTTTAAACATTAAACAAGAAACCAAAGCAAACTGCCCATTTGCTTAGCTTAGCACAAAACCCGGAAATAATCCACCATGTTATATATCTATATCTTGATTTTTTAATTGGTACAAAAACCCAGATATTAACACAACATTTTCAAGATGTGTAGTTGTTTCTTCCAGTTCTAGTTGTTTTAACAAGCTAACCTTACTAGCTGCTGTTACAGATTCATTTTAAAAAGACAGATATGAAACTGCTATGAGTCTTATTCCATAACTCTCCCACAAATGTTATTTCCCTAAATGTCGAAGTGTCTAATCATCACAAAGGAGGAATTCCTGTGCCCATAACAAACCTACATTTCCCAATGACATGAAACACGAGAGTCTAAGGAACAAGCTGGTTTTAGCTTGGTGACATATCTCATGATCTGCCTGACCACAGTAACTGCGGTTTTTGTTGGGTGGTCACTTGTTTCATTTCTCATTTTTTGATTAGGCCTGATAAATTGTATGAAATGCCTTCAAATCAGAAACGTTGTGTTCAGCCGCATTGGTTTCTAAGGTCAAAACCACCTTTCAGTTTATTGCTTGTTTCCTGGAGTGAGTAGTGACATATCACAAGTACCACACCTGAGTAAAAAGGCATTTCTTTCAAAGGAACGAGTACTTTAATGTTACTTTTAGTCTTACTTGAATGTATTTTTGAGCCAGTAAGCTATTTTTGACTTTGGTACACTTGTAAAATACCTCTGTTACAACTTGTCTGCTCTAAATGTGAGGGTTTTGTGTGTCGGGGGAAAAGTTGTCAGCTGTCAGAAAGAAAAAGAAGCACTCACAGACTTTTGAACGTGATGTGATAATAACAGGGAAAAACCCCAGAGGCAGCTTCCAGCAACTATCCCTGACCATGTCTCTATACCAAAATCTAAAAAAGACAACACTTGTGTGGCGAAGTACCTGCTGTGCCTCCTGTGAAATTTCATCGCGTTATCATAAAAGTGAAGAATCTCTTGCAGCCTAGTGGTTAACTTTGCAAAACAGCTGGACTGCTGGGATTTCACGTCTGAGCTCTTGCAAGTTCATCTCGAAGAGCTCCAGATGAATTCGTTTGTGTCCAATCATTATATGACCAGACCACTAAGTGTCCTTTGCTGAGAAAGAGGTGGTAGCTATGTGATTTAGTTTTGATGAACTCGGCAAGCTTGTAAACAAGTGAAGCTGCCAAAGATGTCGCCGAGGAGGTTAGAATGGACGCTGCTATAGCGGCATATTTATCAGAGCTGCACAACATTTACTCATTAAAAGAAGAGCAAAGATCGGCACTGAAGACTTTTCTTGATGGAAAAGATGTTTTCGCTCTTCTCTCGTAATGTAACAGACAGAACCTTCGTCCAATCACCTTCCAATTTTTTTTTTTTTTTGAACAACCTGAACCTTCCAAACCCTGTCTGTTTCCCAGATGGACATGTCGAGTAAATCCTACAGATATGTGAAACATTCCTTCTAACGTGTCAGGTTAGGTTTCTCAACTTGTAATTTTTACACTTGAGCCATTTTTTTGGGAGTAACTATACTTTTACTTCAGTAAAACCTCTGTACTTTACCAACCACTGCTTATTTCCTCCATTTCTTTTCCACCTTGCGTCAGCACTGACCATTTCCCTGTTCTTTGATTATAACAACTGCTTCCAAGGAAAGACATGGTGGGAAATAAAGTTTTTCAATTTTATTTTATTTGAGTGGGCTGTACAAAGATGGTTTTAATGTTGTCTCGTATGGGTTGTTTTCAGGGGTGTAAAGTTTCTAATTAAAGGATGGTGGCTGCTGAGTGATGACTAAGATTTAAACCCCTGAGAAACAGCAGTGGAAGTACAGACTCTCTGCAAGCCTTCAGTCACGATCAATTTGTCCATCAGCTGCATAGAGTTTTGGTCATATGCTTACAGATTTTAACATTATTCATTGCAATTGAATAAAATATATACATATTCAACCCCGAGTGTCTTGCTTTTTGTTACTAAGAATGACTTTATTTCTTTTTTTTGTTTAAAATATTATGCATGATGAATTGTTGCAAATATTGTATAAAGACGTGATTATAGCAGCTCACCTTTCCCTCTCCAGTGGGCCTGGGAGGCAAATCCAATATGGCCACCATATTTTCTGTTAAATTCTGCCATGAGGGCTTTGTAAGGGTTTCGGATCATGAGGATGCTTGAGTCAAAGGCTTCAATCTCCTTCCTGCCACTCTCGTGTGTCTTTATGCAGATTGTCCTCCCACTTCTCCAGTGGTCCCGCTCCCCTTTAAATCCTGTGAAACAGTGACAACCCACAGTGAATATATAAAATCCACAGAGGCGTCCTCACAAATAACACTTTGTGAATCATGTCAGAGAAATGTTGCCTGCCTTTATTATAAAGGGAGCCATCAAAGTAATAGCTGCCGGTGTAGAAGCCAGTGGCGAGCTCTATAAGGTGGCGAGCCCACGTGTTGCCGGCTCCAGGGAAACTGGCAAGAGCCACCAGCTGCTTGGCACGGGTGGGAAGGAAGTGCCTATCCATGCAGCGGTTATCTGACAAAACACAAAGAACAGGCTATATTATTGATCTGTTGTGCAGTGATAAATGCAGGCATGATCTGTGACAGTGCTGCCAAATGTGGAGTGAAAGATAGCAACCAATGATGCTGCACAATATCTGACAAATTGCTCAATAAAACTAGGCTCTAAAAAGATACTGAAAGCAAGTCACTTCCTGCTTATAAGCATGGTTCTGTAAAATATATGGATAGAAAAAAAAAATATGTTGAAACACTGGAAGTTTAAAGTATAGACATTTAACAACTCAGAGAAAAGGTCATAAAAGGTCCAAAAACAAGGATTTGGACATGTTGTGGTCTGATCCTACCGCTGTGTGTGGGTTAGCTTGACACCTCTGCATCACACATTGCCTAATAAAACCTACTCACTGACGTTAACGTGTTGTCAAGATGTTTGGTCAGTTAAAAATTGAAGTAAACAACAGGTTAAAGAGAGCTTAACAAGAGTTTAACGTCCCGCTGCAGCTTGTTGCAAAGAGTTCATGACAACACGTGGTAAAGACAGACAGATACTAGACTTCTGGATCTGATCTGAAAGACATCTGGTAATAAAAATAGAAAGTACATGTTAATGTCTTTATACTATCATTATTTAAATGAATACAATCAAAAAATATTTTAGTGAATTGACCTGTTGTTTTCAAAATGCCATATTATAAATATGATTAGGACACATATTTTTAGGCAGAATTAAATAAGTCTTTAGTTATGCAAGCTCGCCATAACAGAAAACCTAGAATAACAGTAAAAAGTCAGTAAACTTAATTGGAAATTTTGTTATCATTAATGATCAAAAACCCAAAAAGAACAAAATTATATTCCTAAAATAGGAAAACTTTAGATAGATCTACAAAAATTGTAGGATTTTCTACAATTTGTACACTGTGTACCAAATATGCAGAAGCATAAAAATAGATAACATAGGCCGTCACGTACTTGCTAGTTTGCAGGAACTTAAAATTATGTCTTTTTCATACCAGATAAACCTCTACTGCAGACGCTGTGTATTTCCTCTCCATGCAGAGTTTGGCTGACATGCCTCTCATATAAATGCGGTCTTCCTATTCATACAGCTGTGACCTAGCTGCAAGCTTTACCTTGAACCTGTGTCTGGTAAACCACAAAGTACTCTTCGTTTCCGCAGCTCTCAAACTCTTCCCCCTGGCAGCGGTGGAGACACATGTCCTCATTCTCCAGTTCATGAAGAGAGAAAAGAGGAGTTGGGAAGCCACAGTGACACCGATCTCCAGCCAGCACGGCTAAAGATTTCTCCTAAAAAAATACAGCAGCCATTACAAACTGAGCACACACTTGTTTGCACATAAAACACAATGCATGAACACACATGTCCTCACCCTCTCTGTGCACATGTCCACACACTTGTCCACAGACATGTTTTGGATGATGGCACTGAAAGGAAGTGCCAGAGTGACATTGTCCGGCTTGTGGAAACATCCTTTGAAAATGGCGCTGCCGTCTGAAACATACAGAACCAAATTGTTATGCACCAACATAGCTTCCATTATCCTCTGTTCACTGACCCCTGATGAAGAGATCCCACCGGACCCTCCCTCTGAGTCTACTGAGGCCCTGACACAACCAGTAGCAGCACTTACATGCTTGCTGAAGTATGTTGATGACCTCTAACCTCCCTCTCATCTGATGGGCACACAATACATAACAACAACAGAGGAGAACTACTCTTTATTTCACAGGGAGCTCTTAGTGTATCTGTAAGATGTTTTATATTTAAGATATTCTTCAGACTGATTGGAAAATGATTAATTTTCAGGTTTAAATTTTTTTCAATTGATTAACCAGTGTTGAGATGTTAACCTCGAGCAGCTTGTTACTGGAAGAGGGTGAGCAGCATCAGGTTTTTCAAAACCACAGTGATAAATTCACACTTCAGGGTGTCAACATGTCTGCTGTCCATCTCTTCCCTGAAATGAACCATCTCAGAAAAGTGGTACTCTTTATATGAGGTGTTATTCACAGAAGAAGCAACCCAAACATTTAATGCATTTTACAGACATTATTAAAAGGGCAGCTTGTTCAGTCCCTCAAACATAAAATATGCAAATAGAGCTTTGTATCTGTGGTGTTTCTTCCTTTTTTTTTAAGTTCATGATACCAAAAACGGGTCCTCTCTGAGACTGTTGATCTAATCTATCAATGCTCTGAGTTCTGCAACCCCTCTTGAAAATGAACTCTAGTCACATGTGTGCATCTTAAGGTTTTATACATTTTTCAATATTTTTCTGACTAAAAGTTTCTGTTACTTCTCTTTGCCCTTGCATGTGGCAGAGCTTTTATGGACCAAATTTAAACGCTTTTCTTGCTCTGCAAACTCACACATTTGAGGCATCAAAGCATATACCACACACAAGGCCCTAAAGAGAAAATAACAGATCATTGATGCTGTTAACCAACTTAGAAATTCTTGATGTGCTGCTCACATATGGGTTGCATAAGAGTGAGAAAAAATAAAATGTATTCAGAGTAATAAGACACATGCAGGAGCCACTGATTTTTACAGAAAAGACTAGATCATATGACTGTATTGGCTTCCTAAAAGTGGCAAAAACCACAAAACAGCCACCTCGACAGATATTCTGCATTTCCTGTCCAATGTTCCGAGCAGGACTCACATGACGGAGATCAGGGTCAGAGGTGAAAAACACAAACACGGAGGGCTTATTCAGCAGTCTGACTGAGAGTAAACAGCAGCAAACAGAGAAAAAAAAGAAGAAATGAAAATAATAAACAAACAAATCTTGAAGTTGATGAAGAAAGTAAGGTTTAGATTCAAAGGTTGCATTTAGTTGCACACAGATGTGTGTATGAGCTCATTCCTTGCATTTTCGCAGAATGATTCTAAAATATAGTTTCAGAAATGGGAGAAATGCGAAGAGCAGGGAAAGTTAATTCCTCTTGCGGTCGGGACTTTTTAGAATCACAGCACAAAAAAAAACGTGGAAGTTTAAAGGGAAACTCAAATCCTCTTGCAATAAATTTATAATAAAACCACCTCAACAGACAGATCTTTTCAGCCTTGCCTTCACTCCTCTTCAGTTTTCCTGCAGCATGCAGGGAGTGTTTAGGATGCAGACCACGGCTGGCTGGAATATGTAGGTAGCACAGCTCTCCGGGGGAAAGAGGTAAACACAACAGAGCAGCCTGCTCCCAACTGTAGCATTAATCAACAATAAAACAAATATTTCCCCTCAAAACAGCATTGTTGTACCTTGTTAAATATTGTCAGTATAGTCAGGTCTTTCCTTTATATCTAAATAATTTTCTATTAAAAGAAATGGTTCATATTTAACACGTGATCCTGCTGTGTTGTGTCTATTCGACCGCCCGTGTGGAGCAGCTTCCTGTGAAACCTGGGGGAGGTTTGTGTTGTTGTTGTTGTTGTTGCAAAGCGACAAACTTACAGCGGCGTGCTGACTCCTGACTCAGCTCCAGCCTGTAGATGGACAGGCGGTTGGCTCCTCCGCACAGGTTGCTCTTCTCCCCTTTACACTCCATATTGCATTCGCTCTCTGATGCGTTGGGCGCCTGGATCTTGTGACCACAGTAGCATTCGGCTCCGAACTCCAGACCTGCGTACATGTAACCTCTGGAGGAAAGAGAGAGAAGAGAAGCATTGTCAGTGAACGAGGACAGAGAGGTTTGAGCGATTGCTCTGAGCCTTTATAATTATGTTTTAATCCGCCCAGTGAAAAACAGTTCATCATCCAGAGCAGCCTAGCGAGAACAGAACCTAACAAGTGATGCACAGACGATGTGGAAGGAAAGATAAGAACACATCTGAACATTACTCTGGAGTAACGGCTCTCTGAAGATGAGAGAAACTGCACTTGCTGTGAAGCTTTAAGGCAAAACTAATTATACATATGCTTGAAATCTAAATCCATCACATGTGGTCTCCTCTCTGCTTCCTATAGCCTGTGGAAGATTTGACTCCCAGGAGACCTTTCGGATGCAATTAGACGTCTATCACACCTCTCACACAGAAGAAATCCCCTGGGCTGCCAATCAAACCCAAAACCTCCGCCTGCTGCTCTGTGCTGTTACCCCTCATTTGTTTGTCTGTTTTTATTAACTGGCTGCTCTGAGAAAAGCAAGAAGAGTGAAGAGGCTGAAAACAAGCGTCTTTTTTTGTTCCTATTCACCGCTCTGTAAAAAATCAGTGACAGGTGTAATTCAATGCATTTGATTGAGGTATCCTTGGAATTTCTCAGGGAGAAAAAAAGAGGGAAAGATGGCTGAGGCAGCAAAGACAGGGAGGAGGGATGTGAAGAAAACCAGGAGACAAATGGAGGAGAGCTGCATTCCTTTGGAATTCCTGAGCATTCAATTGTTTTTAAATCTTTTAACCATAAAAAGCATTACTGAGGGAATTTTCAAAACTGGATTTAAGACCAATGCAGATATTTAACGAAATGAACAAAAATATCGATTCTAAGGTATCAGATGATGTTTTTTAAGTGCATACAAATAAATTAAAAATGACTGATATTTGCAACTGATTTCCCTTTAGTTACACAAAAAAAGAATCTTTATGACCGAGTGTATGCAGACACCTAAACGTAACACTAAACATATACAACATACATGTCTTCCCATTACCATGGGTATTATTTTGCTCATATAACTTCCTCAGCTCTCCTGGGAAGTTATTCCACAATATTTCTAGATCTTGGCTGCAGGTCTTTGCTCCCATCAAGAGCATAACTGAGGTTGAGCATTGATATTCGGCGATACAGCCAAGCTAGCATTCAACTCAAATTCATCTCAAATGTGTTGGACGCAAGGTTGGACTATCAACTGGGTAAGGCAGGCAATTACCACAGGGCCAAAGGAATGTAAAAGGATTTGCACTCTTGAAACCAGGCTTTTCAAAAAGATTGTGTCAGATGTGCATGGCCAAAAGCCACAGTCCCATTTCATAGAAAAATATTGCCTGCACAAAAGAATAGAAGAGGCTCTTAATATGCAAAAAGACTCTGTGTATTTAATGTGCCAAAGGTGATCAAATAGTGACTAAACAGTGACTAATGGTGAATAAATTAATTCTTTTTTACATTTAATTTCTCTATGAAATGGATCCACCACAGAGCCCCGGGCTTCAAGGCTTCAGATGTGCCAACTGATTTATTTTACCTCAATCAAAAATTAGATAATTTGAAAATTATTGGCTCAAAAGCGCAACATGATGAAGGCCTCAAAGTGGGCCCTTTATGAAGAGTGTCGGTGCAGCTATTAACAAATTCAAGATTTCAGTTTTGTGCTCTCATGTTGCATTTATTTAAAATGAATGTGCTTAATTAGGCTGACACAGTATTCAGTGCAGCATTCAGTGCACAGAAAGCGGCAGAAGCTGGAGGGTTAACAGGTTTCCAGCAGCTTGTATTTTCTGCCTAACAGGTGGATCTGGTCATGGTTAGATGGGGTTCAGGCAGGGGCTCAGCAGGCTGGTCAGCTTCCTCTTCAACCTCAAAAATCTCTTTTTTTTCTTTTTTTTTTTTGGCCCACGGGTGCAATGTCATGGTGAAAGAGGAAAAGTACCTTCCCCAAACTGTTCACACAGAGCTGGAAACACACGATAACTAAAATGTCACTGTTTACGCAGCAGTATCAGTTTTGACCTTTTTTTGCACTTTTAAAAGTATGAAAAAAAGGGGTGTCCGCATACTTTGGCCATTTATTGTATTAAAGTTGAACACTAATGTTATTCTTCAGTGTGCTGTCTTTAACTCTGATGAAATACCATACAAATACTGACTGACATAATGCCACGACAAACCTGTATTGGTCAACAAGCAGCCCATAAATCTTTGATCGTTCTGGTTTTATTAAAAACCACAAATGAGGAAATACCTTTTTCAGCAATCAATACCAGTTTTTCAATTTCCATATTAGCTTAGTTCTGCTTTAGTTCTTGCAATAAAAGTAAAAAGGAGGAAAAAAAGGGTTTTTTTGTTGTTGCTCTCATACCTTTCAGCACAGTTGTCTTGGCAACGAAAAACAGTCATTTTTTTGTAGTCAAAAAAGGAAACTCCTCTCAGCGCTCTCTTCTGTGTGTCATCAACGTAGCAGCCAATATACTTTGCTGAAAAAGAGAAAAAAAGTATGAGTTAGGTATGTACACAGAGGGACAGATACACCTTAACTTAATACGCAGATATATGGAGTGTTTCTAGTGTGAGAATTCACTTCAGCCAAAATAATTTTTATAGCAGCTGCTTGACTATAAAGTAAACACAATCTGTAACAGTCCCTTCGTGTGCTTACAGTGCACTAACAAAGCATATGAGGAGTCCAAACTGGGCCACAGTTTTTATTAATTTATAAAGACACACATCCCCTTCTAGTGGCCTGTAACTGTAGTGGCAGTCATTTCTGCATTATTTCAGATGTGGGGGTTGGGCTTCAGTGAACCTCTGCAGAGGCAGAAAACCCTTCACAGCTTCTTCCCACCCAGTGAAACGCTGCTCCCCTGTCTAACCGAGCTGCACAGGCTCCACTGTACCTTTAACAAACAAACCTCTCGCCATCTGTGCTCTGCCATTACCCCTCTGAGCCTCTGTTAATAGCTAAATGAGTCCTAGTCTCCTGCATTACTTTAATTGTTTTGGTCTAAAGGCCTGCATTTGAGCAGCATGTGGTGTACTGCAGGATTCGGCTGTAATCTTTCCCCTAACTATTGTTGAGCTGGAAAATAATCTGCTCTATGATGAAAGGAAGCAATGATTTAAATTAAGCTGGAATCTCATTTTTAACAGGATATCCCTGCCTTGTGCTACATGAGGGTCAAGATGAAGCCGCAGATGGAACTAATATGTTCATATTATTATCATCAGTAGCAGTAAATCTGTACATGCACACTTTGCACAAAAGCCTCCTTGTACCCACAGTATCATTTGACTAATGTCAACAGTGTTTCAGCTATTTTGTTTCCCCTGTTTTGCCCTCTGTGCGATATGCTTCTGGGCTGCTGCATCACACAGTGCAAATGTGTTTATGTGCTGCAGTCTGCATCTGCAATATTCTCTCCAGATTACATTCAGAGCCAGTGAGCGAGTGCATCTGCACTAGAGAAGAGAAAAAAGGTAACATAACATGCCTCTGGAGATGTTTAAAGGGAAAATTAGACTAATTTTATGTGTTTCTCTAATCAATGTTGGGGATAAATATAGTCTATTAAAGCAGTAAATTCCTCAGTGCGTGTAATGCTGACACACAGAGCTCAGTTCTCCTGCTGCAAATCCTGTTCCTTTGCTAACATCAGTTATTTTATTGGCGTAAGGAAGAACGACAGATTATTTAATCTTGGGTAGCTAGGGGGCGTGCTCCTCTCAAAAGCAAAACTTGTTCTCCTTGCCTTTGCACTTCTAAGACAGCATGGACATTAGGAGACCACACCAAATGCATCCTGGTTCATAAAGACACCGACAAAGCACATTTATCAGCAATACAGTAAGCACTGAGGAACTTATTGCCGTAACTGACTACATTTACCACACTGAATAGAGATTATCAAAGAATGTGGCAATTTTCCCCATAAAAATGCAGAGTCATGGGTGGTCCTGGACATGTATGAACAGATAAATGCTTTAAAGCTTCTAACTATTCTACCATTACCTCCAGCTGCACTCCAGGTTAGCGCATTTTAAAGAGAGGAAAGAGGACCCAGCCAGACAGAGAGGCTTTTATTTGATATGCTTGAATTCAAACTGTAAACGTGTTTGTTTTTGCTGGTCTTGAATTGGAAAAAGTAGCTTCTGACTGTACTACAAAAACATTGTTCTTTAAAACTTCACACTAATGCAAAGCAGAGCACTGTAGTGTGCAGTTACTGGGAAATTTGTAACAGAATCGCTTATTTATTTTCTCTACAGGCTCAGAGAGGTTGGTGTCCATCATGGGGTGGAGGCAGTGAAAACCAGAAAAGCAGTCTTCACATCCTGTCATGGCACCAACACAGATGGAGCAGCAGTCACTCACGCTAATGTTTCATATGTTTGGGAAGCTCAGATTCTCCACCTGCATGTTTTGCACTCTGGAGAGAAACCAGAAACCTACACAACTACAAAAGAGTTACAGTAAAATTCTGGATTGACTGATTTATTGCCTTTTTCAAAAGATGTCATGGATACAAATAAAGAGAAACACGCAAATTGCATGAGTTGGTTTGCAGTGAAGTCATCTCTGTCAGTTGAGTCATATCTGAACCAGATGTTTACAGCTGCTGAACTGAATGTTTCTGGAGGAATTGTAACTACTCAACAGTCAGCGTATTACCTACAGCAGGTGGAGGTCTGCCTACCCCTTGTTTGAAGAAGCAGCAGGAATACGAGGGCAATAAACTGCAGATGGAGGCAGCAGCAAAATGCATTTTTACCACCTAAAAGTGTTGAGTGTACACCACGTTGAGAATATTTTCACCCTATTTTTTTTCTTGCCCTCAGACAGCCCTTTCCAATGGAAAATAAAACTGTTACATCCATCACAGAAACCAGACTCCTTTTTACAAACACAGAAATTCTACATCACAGAACACAGGAGTTGCTGATCTGCTGCCTTAATTTGTTAGTTGGTTTTCATCACTGTGTGACTTTGGTGTTTTAAAGGTTTACTTCAGATTAGCCAAAAGTCACACAGTAACAAAAATAAACTTGCCCATTCAAGCGGCTCTCGAACAAGGAACTCTCGAGTTAATCTGAGTAAAATTCCTGTTTTGTTAAAGGAGTCTGGTGGCTTTGAGAGAGCTAAAGAACAGAATCAGGTCCTATAGAAGAGTGTTGTCTGACAGCAAGAAAAAAATTGTGAAAATATTTATAAAACATGTTTTTGTAGTTGTCCTCATCCACAGCAGCGTATTGCACTGCTTCCTACACCAGCAATCCTGCTGCTTCTCCAAACTGGAGGCGTGCTGACAAACTTTTACAGTAAAAAAATACACCGACTACAGATAAACACCTAATACAATCCCATGTAAAGAAAAAACTAAAATAACCCTTTAAAGGGATGAAAAGAGGGCCTCCCAGAGAAAGACCCACCTAAAATAATCCATGACCCTTTAAGCACTTTAGAAAGCTTTAAATGATAGATTTTTTTTTTAATGGTATTTATACTTTAATCATTTAGAGACAGGAAAAGGCGGGGGGGAGAGGGGGATACCCCTGTATGAGGGATATTTGCTTGTAAGAGAGTATTTTAACTTTTCTACATTTCACAGGTATTATTGCTAATTTCTATTATGTTTCTCTATGAGCAGAAAAGTAGGAATTTGGCAGTAACGTCACAGGAATGTTTGGATTGTCTCATGTCTAATGTTGGGGACTTTTTAAAATAATTTCCTTTTTATTTAACAAAGTGTTTGTCATGGTAAGAAAAGAGGAATGAGGAGGGCAGAATTGGGCCAAGTGTGTAAAAGATATCCTCTAATCAGTTAATCTGATCATGTTTTATTTGGAGGGAAATAAGTAAGCAGGATGTTCGTGCCATCCAAGGTCAGAGAGTTGACTCTGGACCGACACTTCCTGTCCACACACTGCTGTTTTCAAAACATTGTGTTAAACGATAGGATGTCACAAGACAGTGAGAAGTTTACATGTAAATGTCCTCTAACATAATTATGTGGTCACACAGTTTATAGACAGAACAGATAAAAGCATAAATGCTGCGATTATGAAATCTTCTAGATGTTGTGATTGTGTTGCAGCCCGAGTGTGGCTGAACATGTGCCGAGCAGCTCAGAGTGAAGCTGCAGCTGCTGCACTCGGGGTGAGACAAGACAGAGGACTTAATGATAATCATCATCTGTCTGCACTCTCAAGAGATTTCCTACATGACCAATTACAACTAGAAATTCTCAGTCATTAACTCAGTGCAGTTTGTAATCAGAAACTACTTTGAATCGGTTTCTTATTAACATGAATTGTCAGAGGGATAAGTGCTGCCTGTGTGTTTGCTAGTGGATGTAAATTATAAATCAGCCTGTGATAAAAAATTTTAATTTCTAACAATTTATTGAATATTTTAAACAGCAACTATGACAAATTGGAGGCTATTATAGTAATTGGTTTGATAATATTTTAGACATGAATCTAGTTGTTCACATTAATGTTGCAACACTACAATTATTTTTTTCTAGCTGTTGGCACCTACTGTGTATTTGGCACATATTTCCTCATTTAAAATTATTTAACTGTACCAGTAAATCATATGTAAACCTGTGTTAATCTGCGTTACAGTAAATAATTGCTCTTTTAACAGATTTTTTTAAGTGGGAGAGGCAAATAGCCTTCATGGACAATAAGGTCAAATTCCATCTTTTATAAATTACCACTTGTTTATGTGAAAAAGAATCAGAATAAAATAAGTATTGTTCTCAGTTTAACCTACCTCTTCCATCATCCATGTCTTTGGCATTGCGTCCTTTAAGTGCACGGTTCCAGTTGTTCGTGTAGTCTCCTCCTCTTCGCACCGTCTCCCTGTTTTCCTGTCTGGCATTTTTCATCCACGGAGGGCCAAACCTCCGTCCTGACCTGCGCGTCTCCTTAAACACTCTACTCATGATGCCAAGCCCTCGAGCGTCCGACAGTGACGTCCTGCTGCCCATCTCCGATGCTACCACAGAGTCCCGGCCCGCTCTGCCTCCGGAGCTGCTGTCCCCGACGAAGCCAGAGTGCAGGAAGACGAGGCTCCCGGCTGTCAAGTAGAGGAGGATGAGGGAGAAGAATCGCACAGGTTTCCTGCGGAAATAACGCTGTATCTTCAGCAGAGGCTTGGCCATGCTGGCTCCCCCTGCCACTCAGACACCCTCTCCTGGTGATGAAAACTCATAAAGCAGAAGAGTCAGCACCAGTTCTCCCTGTTCCCACCACACAGCCCCACTGGGCCCAAAATAAAACGAAGGAAAAGTCAGTTTAAGTGTCCCAATCCTGTATGAAGGTCATCCAAAAAATAGCATGACTTTTTTCCTCATGTATGCCTCTTCAGTCTCATGAGGAAGATGCTTCACACCTGTGCACCGTGCAGCTCTGCCGTTTGGGTCCACATGAGAGTCTTTCTGCCTTCCCGCTGACCGTCCAGCCCGGATTGCAAACCCTGGGGCCACAGCATGAAAGGTGAGCGGCTCAGAGTGAAATATGATCACCCTACACTGCTTTCACTCCAATTATCAGCCCAGAGAGATGCCACAGCAGCTCAGCAGTGCCACTTTCTCCCACGCTGTGCAGAAGGAGGAGGTTTTTATGTGGCGGTCGAGCTGAGATCTTTTCGTCTTTGTGCGGCCGGCTATTCACCGAGGCGATCCAGGGGAGAGAGGGCGTGATTCACCATCTGCAATAAAGACACACACACAAAAAAAGGAAGAACAAGTGCACACCTGAGTAAGCCTTATCGCACGTGGAAAAGGAGAAATAACACAAGCAGTTCACAAAAGGATGAAGTCAGTGCATTACCTGCAAGAAAAACAGCTAAAAACATCCTGCTCAGATTTAACACAATGCCAGAGGAAACTGTCTATTAAAATGATACAATTGTTTTATTATCATAATGCTGCTTTTACATGGACTCACAAGTTAAACTGCCCTCATTATTTTGTATTTTGTCAAAATCACATTAATGAGAACCTAATTTGGAACAAAGATAAGCAAAAACAAATCGTAGGATTAAAAGCAATCAAATATCTGAGAGACCCATTTCTGTTGATAGTTACCAAACAGTCACAAAAGCTTCACAGCAACAAGCGCAGAGTTCCTCTGATCTTTAATAAATTAGGTTAAGTTGAAAGGAGAAAAACAAAAACAAAGCTCTACCCTGAGGCAATTTCACTGATTTATTTGGGAGCTAATGTGTTTGGGCAGAGGAGGGAATTGAAAACATTACTCCAGATAATCTGAGGTGATGATAATTTGTGTGCATGTGCGAGGAGAAAAGAACAAACAGGCTCACTTGATTTTCAAAGAATGCACAAGTTAAAAAAAAGTAACCACAAGTTTACTCGTCCAATAAATCTAAAACATGTGCTGCAATGGGATATTATAATTCTGTTTAAGATTTTACGCTGATTAGTTCATTTTTTCAGGATGACTGAATCCAGACTTTCCGAATTCTCTGCAGCCTCCCTCAAAGGAGTCTCTGTTCTGGGACGAGCCCGGGAGGCTGACTGGAAGGTGTAACGCAACACTCCTCGGGGTCAGGGAACTTTCCAGAACGTTCGTGGGGACACTCGCCCTTGTGGCTCTCTGTCTGCATGGCATAAATCCGGAGAATACTCGTCACCTGAAACCTCAATGGCACCGCAGACCCCCCTGACTTTGGCTTTCCGCCCCTCTGCTTTTCCCTCAGGCAGTCTGGGAAGAGTCTGAGACCCGCAAGGTGAAATGGATCATTTCTGGTCATGAGCATCGACCCGCACTGTCGGGGTATGAACACAATAGTCATTCCGTCTAACTTCTCAAAACTTTGTTTATTTATCCTGTTCAGTATCTGCTAAAATTTCGCAAGGACAACATTCATCACAGATTTAAAGATCAAATCGCCTTTCTTAAATCCATTAAAAATGACAAGTACTAAATGTTCTGAGTTATAAAAGAGGGGCGTTGGTGCTTATGACTCAAACTTAATAAAAACAAATTTAATTGTATAATTAGGGTTGAGAGTCAGAACATAAAAGAATAAATTAGTTTGATTTGTTCAGACTTCACAGTTTCAAAAAAGAAGAACATAACAGCCCTGGAAATAAACTTGTGATGCTGTCTTTTCTGCCAACGCTTTCATTTTTCCCTGTTTTTTTCCTGTATTTCAAGGCCATTTTCCAGCGCCCTCCTGTTTTTATGTTTCTCTCTGGAAACTCCAGTGACAGCTCCCAAACTTTATTATGAATAATTGAAATAAATGGATCCATAAGTTTCATGAATTTGTATGACATCACCCAACACTACACATCACACACAATACATACAATTTCACCTTATCTGTCAATGCAAGCTGGCAACGCCTAACTTGATTCAAGGGACATACTGTGAGCAATTCTCCCTATGCAGGAGACAGGGCAGCTAACTTATCACAGCTGTTAGCTTAGCTGCTGTCAAAATGTCAAGACAGGACGGCGTTCTCACCAAAAAGAATGTAAATGCTATCCACCATCTGCCAAATAACTTGCCATATTTTAATCCTAAATGTTGGCAGGTATGCTGACTGCTGGAATCGAAGGGGTAATCAAAGGGTCAAAGCTTACAAATTAGCTACTACATTAAAGAACATGCACAAAATTTATCTGCAATATATTAAGGGAACTGTTTGAGAGATTTTAAGAATTATTTCTTTTCTATTACTTGTAAATGGTTATATGAGAGCACTGATACCATCCTATTGTTCACTCTAATGTTTGTAAATATGAAGCTACAGCTAGTAGCCAGTTAGCTAGCTTAGCACAAAGTGGGGAAACAGCTGCGATTTTAAGCATTAAATTTGAAAAATGCCTGAACCTCACGAATTAACACATTATATAGCATTTGTTTGATTGACACAAGTAGAAATGTAACAAAAAAGTTGGTTTTACTTGATGTTATAAAACGGACTATTTCTTGCCAGCCTCATTGCTAGTTAGGTTAATCATTTGCTGGCTTAAACACTGTATTTAAAGCTGGAATCTTTTTTATAGAGTATTTCTTTTACATATTTCTGTCTGAAATGTCAGTAAATTTTAGTATTCTTTACATTCTCACAAACAGCCTCTGTTTCACAAGGCTTCCAACAAAAGCAGGTTTACTGAATAATGATTCCTTATATTCATTACGGCAGCTCAGCAGCTGAGTAAACAATAATATGAAAAGTTACTCCTAGTCTCTATCTGTGAGCAGGGCAATTTGTCAGACAGTATTTCACTCTTTGTTGATGGAGAAATAATTCATATTTCAGGACAAACAAGATGCAATCACTCTCTTTAACAAGACGGTCTTTTTTTCCAAACTGGAAAACATGTTTGCCTTCGAGATATTCAATCATATCTAGGCTAAGTTCCCTATAGGGCAAGGCCTAAATAGAAAAATATAACTGCATATTTCAATACACCTCCCACTCCAAACTCACTGTGGAGGGAATAGGTATCCTGAAAATGTGTCTTGGGATTGAAAGCAAAGATGTACAAGAGAGCATTGTTTTAGGGCCGTGCATGTGCATATGATACGGTGGATATAGAGGCACTTCTGTTCTGATAGCAGTGTTATTAGGGAGAACAGATGGAGAAAATGACATAAGGATACAGTGCATGTGACCTGACTGCCCACGCTGCTTTTCACATATGCAACAGGACCACACACAGATTAATTACTGGTGTTAATAATTCATACCACCCCGCCTCCTTTCCCCAGTTTCCAAAAAGGCTGGGTTCAAATGACAGTAACAGTTTGGACCGAGTCAAGCTATGATGTTGCACAATGTATGAGGTAAACAGAGACACACTGTAAAACTAACAGCTCTCTGACACTGCACTTGACTCACAATGTCAATGCCAGCAAGCTAATTTTTTAGCAGGTATTTTGTTTATCGTGTTCACCAGGTTTTTTAGTGTGTAAGCTTGCTAATTTTAACTAGCTTAAGCTGAGGCTAATGGGGGTGCCATCAGGTCTATGGGTATTTTGTAATAAATGAAAGTTTTCCCAAGTTTTTACATTTAACACTGCTTATCCTAGAACATTACACCAGACTTATCCATATAATAGTTGTTGATATTTCATAGTCTGGACCAAAGCATCGGGGCTGACAGACCATAGCCATTTCTCGAGCCATGCTGCTAATGTGACGTAATGGGAAGTCCTCACACTACAGTTTCACATACTGTAAGTCTGTGTTATATAAGACACAACAGGTGGACTTTTTTCTCATTTAAAGCCAAAAACGGGATGAGCGGAAAAAATTCAGATGTGACACATGTAAACAGAGGAAGCGGAAATGCAACAGACGAGAGATAGGAGGTGTCGCAGAGGTCTTTTTGCCAAATCATGGCAATTACTCAAGTAGAGCGCACATGAACTCACTGACTGACCATTAATTCACATTCATACTAAATGAGCCAGCAAATATTTAATCAGAGGGGATTTAGAGGAGGAAACGTCAAAGTTAATCTTTAGTGAGCAGGCCGGCAGCCAGCTCGGCTTGTGCTGCAGGAAAATGGCTCCACAAGTCAATCCATAAATATTCTTCATATCTGCCCTGGGACTCATTGACCAGGGACAGGGTTGAGCTGGACAGAGCTGTGGTCAACTCTGTAACACCACAGGAGTTCAGAAACAACACTTAACTGTCTGCCAGCAAGGACAAGTGGTGGGTTCAGCAGAGATACCATCTAGAAAAGCCTCTAACAATGTGATGATGCATTATTTTTTTGTTTTAAGGAAAAAAGAAACTGCCAAAAATGATTTAAAAAAAAAGGAACCTTCATGCAAGATGTAAAAAGACAGTGGATAAATGTTTCTGATATTCATTTTTACATCCTAAAAAGAAACAAGATTTGAACTAAAGAGGTTAGATATTTAGGACTAAAGTGTTTTTATGATAGAAGCAGATGAAATATTCAGTTTTGTTGGTTCTGCAGATGTAATCAATTTTCATTCCCTCGTCTCTCGATTGCCAGAAAGCATTCTTTTCACTCCAGTGTGGGTGAGGCTTTTTTAACTGCTAGACCTCGAAATCTCCAGTGCAAATCAAACCATCTGAATTAAATTAGTTGTGATATCCTCCCACAATTTAAAGAGGGTTTTTCTTGCTATGTTTTCACAGTGGTGGGCAGCTGTATAGCCGTGTTTAACAGCACTTATATTCACGGACAGTGGGCTTAAAAGTGAACGAATCATAAGCTATTGTGATAGGAACACTCAGCATTAACAGTGGCAGGAAGAAGAGGTTATCCGGGACATTGTGACCAGCATCAGTGGGAAAGGAAGCCATTTGAGTCTTCTCTCATTGTCCTTATTGCTAACTCCCTGTTGGACTTATTCCCCCCCCCCCCCCACACACACACACACACACACACTAAACTTTAAGTACCATCCAGCAGTTGTATTGTACTGTATCATGCCATCAGCTAACCAGCAGCAGAAGGGTTAACAGCGTTAGCAGCAGCGGCCCTGACCCTCCCTTCACCCTGGGGCCTGTCTTTCCGCTCTCCCAGTGTGTTTGGCCTGCCAGTGCACATTAGCCATGTTTGTCAAATCAAATCAAACTAAAGATCACATTCCTCCTCTGGTGATAACACTCGCCATGTATGCGTTCAGGTTAACAGAGATGTTTCACGTCATTCTACTTGCAAAGTTTTCACGTTGCAGATCTGGAGGAAAATTCAAGACCAGCACAATGAAGGAAGGTTGTTCTAAAAAACATCTTTGATTCAGAATATGTCCATGTAAGTGTTAACAGTAAAATGTATTGCAACACCAAATATATGTAAATTGAGATTCAGGTAGAAACATTTTGGAAAATGTTTCCGACCCAGAAAAAGACTTAGTGGGTGAAGATAAAACAAGTGGTTGCCAGACTTCTGCTGCTCTGCAAAACAGATTTAAGTGGCTCACTCATTGCAGATGGCAACTCTTAGGAGCGCATGACCCCCGAAAACTGGAGTGTGAACATGAACGCTTCAGTAACAACAGGATCACAGAGTCAAAACTGTTTTCTTTGCTGAGTGTTTAGTAAAACTTACCCCGGCATGCCTTACAGTTTTGACTTTCCCTTTTTGCTTCAGCCATTTTAATTAAACCAGTGTTTGGTCTCAGTGTTTGGCCGCATTAGTGACAAGCCTAATGCCCAAAACACTTACAACCACTCCAGAGGAGGCTCATCAACAGAGATGTCCACAAGAATCTCTCCACTGTGACAGATTATATGAAGCTGGTAAGGCAGATACCAAGAAGACGACTATGAAACACTAAGACATCCACCTCTGCTGCTGTGTTGACTCTTTCACGTGCCACTTCTTGTTCCATGTAAACTAGTTTTGAAAAACTATGCATGTTATCATTCAGGTATCTTATTTACCAGATAGTTAACTGTAACTAGAACCTCTCCCTACTAATTTGTCAGGAAGTCTTAAAAATGTGGAGCAAATGTGGGATGTAAGCAGACAAATCTTTGATGTTATGACTGTAAACAAGCTGCAGATTAGTAAAAAATACGATATCCATGGCTCTAACTCTCCTTTCTTAACCCTTCAATTGATGGCCTGATGAGAGGTTACTGAAAAAATATAAATAAGAGAAATCTGACGTTTTATTTTAGATGACTTGTGCTGTGCTCACTTAATTGGAGCCAACAAGATTGGCAACCAAAACTGTATGTCACTCTAATGTCTATGATACAACTTTCCATGCACACGAGCACATAAAGTGGCAGTTGTGCTATGAAGCTTTGTTTTAAGTATAAATCCTGCTACTTCTGGGGCCTTATTTAACAGTTTTGTAATCAAATTTATTCATATCTATGCACAAATTCTAGACGTGTAGTGATTCCCCATGTAGTTATGTTGGGTTTTGAGACACGAGTCCAATTTACAGTGAAATCAAACACACATTATGAACCATGCGATATGAATCATTGATTTAAAATGTGGTGAATTAGAAGTGGACTACTACAGTTAAATTATTCTTTTTGTCCCGTATTTTAAGATTGGACCATTTCTTTTTAATATCAGCCACAGTTCTGTCTTGTGTCTCTGTCACTTCTGTCTCCCTCACTGCAGCCGAGGTGGCTTTGTTTGTCAACCCTAAATTTAGCCTTCGAATATCATGTGTTGCCTGGATTCAATCTCCTCTACCAATGACATGATCTTGTCCTCCAAAAAGTATATCTCCTGTTTTGGTCCATGACTTTTCTTGACCCCAAACCCCAACTTGTGCTGACATTATTTTAAGCAGTTGCCTTTAATTTAAATTTTATTTAAGAATTATAGATCACAGATTGGTAGAACCTGCTTGAGGACAGGCTTTTATATTCAGCAGTCTTTAAAAATCTAACATGACCACATTGTCAGGAGTGATCTTAAGATGAGGTTAAAGCATGAATCCTTGAACAGTTACATAAATGAGGCTCAAGGTTTGGACAGAAAAGACAAGAAAAATAGCCCTGACTTTATAAAACAAAGCACATAGACACATTTTTCCACATCCAAATGTTCTGACAGCAGACTTTTTGTACAAATTGCAACATAGGAGGTTTTTAAGCTGAAATCAATCAAAGGTTTTCAACACCTTTTCCACAGCACAGTGAAAACCTTCGGTTGGTTTGTCGTTTCTACATATTTCCAATTCCTTAAGCAGCTGAGGAGCCAATCATTAGGTTTGAACGGGAAAGGCTAACCTGATGCCCAAACACCACAAGACCGCTGCACGTCTGCAGTGGTCTCCTCTCATCTGTAGTGAGCGTAGCGCAGGTGTTCATATTATTCTTAGAAAAGGTCAGCACACACTGACAGAATTCAACACATTGTTTTCTATGGAAGCTCACAGAGCTGCCGAGTCAGGATTTCACAGTGTTAACACCTGTCTGTCAACTCTTCAGAAAAGCAGCCATTTTATCACTACACCTCAACCAATACATCAGTACTGTCAACAGCATTGGACCATAATTATCTCATCACAGACATGTTAGTGTCAGCGTATATTTTGGCTGGTGAGTAAAGAACTGCAGTGCAGACTCTGCAAAAACATTCCCGAGTTTATCTACAAAAAGTATCAAAAGTGCACCGAAAAGTTAATTTAAGCTCAAATATCATCTTTAAATTTCCTTTGACATACAACAAAACATGGATTTTACGTGCTAATGAGAAGTAAATGAAGTTTCTGGCTCAAATCATCGATGATAGTGTGACGATTGTGCAATGAACCGATCTTTTTTTAAAAAACAGGCAGATTTCAGATCCAGTTCTTTCCTTTGTGGCAAAAGTTGAAACAGGCACTTACGGAAGAGATTGATATATACTGTCTAATACTGTCATGATATTATTGCTGTGTTTATCCCTGTCGGTTACACCACCACCCCCAAAGCCTTTAAGTAATTAGAAATACCAGTAAATTTGGCTTCGCAGATGTTGAACTGACCAATCACTGGACGACTTTTTAAGCACACCCTATGAAGCTTAAAATTAAGCCCGGGATGGCAGGGAAAAAGCTCATTGTAATCCTGATAATACTCAATGGTCCATTAAGCTCAGTGGTGACCTTTTACTCTGAAAGAGAAGAGGTAAATTAAAGGCTCTAAAAATAATGTAATCCTCTTCTTTGACTGGAGCACAGTAGCATTAAGCTGCAGCATTGTAATCGAGTGACTGATGATCAGGAACATTTCCAGCAGCAACAGTGATAAGAAACTGACACAGTCGAGGAGAGAGCTGGAGTTAAGCAACAATAGCTCCATTATGACTGTGGACACAAAGCAGCAGAGTTCAATTAGGCACAAACAAAACAAGACAAAAACTGAACAAATCATTGGCACAATATTTGAATTAGCGTTAATTCTCCTGCTTGTAGACCTGCTTGTTCATTTGTGTGAAGTCTGTTTGTCAATCTCAAGGAATGAGGGGACCAGACGAAGGAAGCGAGAACTGTGACTATTTTTTGGAGAGAAGTGCAGAAATGTTCTTTTCTTAAGGCAACGGGACAGATAGTCCTGGCACTAATGATGTGTCTCAAAGCCTTGAACAGAGAAAATATCTCAGATTCCTGTTGCGTGAGTTTCAGACCCACCCTCGGGGGCTGCCACTCCCAGATCCCAGTTGGCCACATAGATGGACATTCGAGAAACAATCACTTGAATCGGTCCCCTCTAATGGCTTCATAAAAGAAGTAATTATTCTGCAGCAGGGAGGCGCTGTCAATGGGGGATCAAATGATGTCTTCCACTATCCAACCTTAACAAAGCTCTTCATTCAGGGCCTTACAGAATATCTGCAGTTCAGTTTTTTCAAAGAGGAAAAGAGCTTTTTCTCCCTTTTCTTCTCCCACCTTCACTAAGCACAGAAGATCTCTGTGCTTTAATTAAAAGTGAATTCTCCCAGCTCAGTTCTGCTGTGAATCTCAGTCCTCTCTGCTTGAATAAACTTAAGAGGGGATTGCAAAGGGTTTCAAATGTTTAGCTGGTGAGGAGGATGAGGAGGAGGAGGAGGAGGAGGAGGAGGAGGGGTGATGGAGTGAAATAGGAAATGACTGTGTATATGGAACTCGAGGCAATTTTCAACAGAACATCATTAAGTTAAACTTTGAAAGCAGAAAGGACACATCTTAACAACATGTAGCTAAGAAATACAGTTATTCATTAACTGAGAACGAGGCACTTTCTTTTTCCATGTTGGACAATGAGGAAACCTGAATGTCACTGAAGATAAGTGCTCTCCATGGTGTCAAAGAGTGGGTGTTTGGCTCGGTTATATCTGGAACTATTCTTCTACTTAAAATAGTTTCTGCATGATTGTGATTTACTTTTGAGCTTTGGTAACTGCTCTTTAAAACAAGAGGTCAGTTTAGTTGCTTTGTTTGTTTTGTTCTGTTTAGTTTTGATTAACGAACTTGGTAAAAAACCACAGACATGATAACAAAAACAAACTAACCAACCAACAGCAGGAGATCAGAAACTCCAAAGTAAAAGCTCTGCAAAGTAAAATTACTGCTTTTATAAAGGGAGTTTGGTGGCTTTGAATTAAGCAATATAATGGCTTCAGTTCATTCTCAGAATGGGCTGTTTCTGAATGAAGTAAACACATTAACTAATATTTTTTTAGGTGGGCCTTTTGTTAGAGAGCTAAAATGCCTTCCTCTGCTGCCCCCATCTCCCACCTGCCAGCATCTTAGTTAGCTTCTGTCTGCTTTTTCATGTTGGCATCTGACTAAGTAACTCAACAACCCCACTTTAAAAAAACAAAACTAACCTTTTAAAGTCGGTGGAAAAAACTTTCCAAGCTGTTAATGTTAATGTTCTTTTTTTACAAACAGTTGCTTATTTGCAAATCCAGCAGAGTAACATCCATTTGAGTCTTGTTTCTGGCAGCTGACGAATATAAAGTTCAATATTTGAGCTCTGTCTTGGTCTTAACAGACTCCTGAGGGAAATATCTGTCTTTTTAGCTTAGTTTGAAAAGCCTAGTGCAAACAGCTGCCTGGTGTAGCTGGTAATGAGAGCAGTGAGGATGAAATATGCAATAATTCACAAGGAAGTTAGACTTAAGCCAAAAAAATTAGCTGAAAGATGCTAAAAAGCTTTGTTTAGCTACAGGAAACAGCAGAGTTGGTTCCTAATAACTCCTATCACATTGTATTTTTTCTTTTGATTAGAGCAGTTTAAACTCTTGCTGCCACAAAAATGTTTTGCCCAAGTACTTTTGGCCACCACCAAAATGAATGCAGTACAGTAGCATTATAATACTGCGTTGCTGAGAGAAACTTATCCACAGGGGAAGATGTTGTCACAACTGTCCTTCTACAGCACACAGCTCCTTCTGCTCCGTTGGACAGAGAATGAACAGAAAACCAGCCGAGTGCCCGGCGTTGCAGTGAGAGGGGAGACAGACCCTCTACTGTAGGACGCACATTCAAGCTGCTGTGTCAACAAGCACCCTCTCTGCTGAAGTGTCCTTAAGCAACAATCCTCCAGCAATTTTTCATCTGCAGTGAACCCCTCACCGACTGAGATGACAGAGAAACAAAAAGAGCGTTTTGTGTTTATTTTTGAAGCACTGTGATGAATTAAGGCTTACTGTTGCGTTACTTTGCCAAAGGCGACCGACCTTTACATTACAGTGTGTTTCAGAAGCTCTGAAGACAGTTGGAGTGAAATGAAATGGTGTCAGGTTGAAGCTAGTTGACATTTGACGTGATGAGTATTGACAAAATCTTACTTCCTCTTGCTGAAGTCATCTCTTTCCTTTTTGAAAGCCACAATGTTGTCTCAAAGACTAATCCTACACAGCAGAGTCCAGTTTAAACTAGAAAAAATCCTTCCACATACCCTTTGCCTTGTCGATCAGTTGCGTTTTTCAGCTCGCTGTCAACAGATTTAACATTAAAGATCTTGGTGAATGTATATCCTTGAGAGCTGAATAAGTCTGTGAAATTCAAAGCTGGGAAAAGAGAAGATTAAAGAGGCTAGTTAAGATGTTGTCTGGCGTAAAGAGGAGGGGGGCTTTGGCCCAAAGCACCACATGCTGGGATCACTTCAGACAATTCGAGATCCTGAAACTGCAGCTTTTTGTCTCAGCATGACGCACGGTTAACAGCAGGTATTCAGTAAAACAGTCAAGTATTTTTGTGTTTTCTAGAGAATCAGAGATATTATCAAATAGACACAAAAAAGTGTTTTGTCATGGTGTTCATGAAGCGTCATTTTTGTGGCCTTTATAACTGCCTAATGACAGCCCACATTCGATTAGCAGAACTACATTCTAAGGATTACATAATATTATCATGTAAACCATTTAATGAGTTTTATTCCTGCTGTATTAAAGTGCAGCTTTTTTGCAGCTAGTTGATGTTGAGTTAACTTTAGCCACTTAGTCACAATCCTTCTGGGCAGCAATCTTTGCAACTCCCTGAGGTGGTAAAAGTTATTTGGAAGATAAACATTAACCATGGTAAGAAAAGATGAGACAAGTTGGAGGACAGTGTGTACCACAGGCTGATGCTTCCTGACTCTATTTTTCTTTAATAACAAGAGACTGAGAGGATGGCATGAGAGCCGGCCGCTTGTCTGTCACCCCGAGTGTTGTCCTACATGATGCTGTTTAGCTGTTTTTGATGAGCTGTTCAACGTGCACAATCACGCAGGGCAGCGGGCAAGCCGGGTGCAGCGGTCTGGATGCATTCATTTGAGGAGCGTGACGTGTGTTTGTGGAAGGGTGCTCTGTGAGCATGCCTTGCAAAATGTGTATTGAACCATGGGCCTCATCAGCGTCACGCGAATCTGCCTGTAAAGGTCGAGCAGCACCAGAGGCCTGCTGTCAACATATCCTGTCCAATTAAACACAAACATCATCATGCGTCCTATTTTCAGTCAACTGTTGTTGTTGTTGTTGTTGTTGTTGTTTTTGCTTTTGTTGCTTTTGTTGATGTTATTATGCAGTCATTGTCGGTCCCATCAGGTCTATATGGAAAGACTCTTAAATTACTGAGTGAACTATCACATAAAGTCTTTACTCCTTTATTTGCAACTTAAAATGGACTCATTTAGAAAGATATATCTAATAGTGTTTATTAAATGAAAATGTGTTTTAAAGGCTAAATATGCAGAATTTTCCTGAAAAAATATAATGTTCAATTTGTAAACTTACATAAAAATAAAACTTAACATTTTACGACTCTTATTCACTGCTTTGTTCTCAGTAATGTCACTCCCTCTATTTATTCACTGTTTAGCTCACTCGACCTCTGCAGCTCTCTCGGCGTAGTTCAGCTGCAGAAGAGAAACTACGTTTGAATGTTGTGTTGGCAAATAGTAAAACAACTGCTATATATTATGTTTTTAAGCCTGGACAAAAAAAGATGTGATTTTTTAGTATCCTGATATCTGTATGCATTTCTTTTATTGTCACTCATGCCATGCCTTGTTTTTATACCTTTCCATTAATTTTAAGGAAGGGATTTTCAAGCTTAAATCAACCTGGTGACCATAAACACTGATATTAACCACAGTAAAGTCTATGAAGTTCACCAAAAACACTTAGTTTTCTTATATTTTCTTGACTTTCTACTGTTTCTGGCACAGATTTCCAGATTCTGCCCAAAAAGTGTTGAAACTAGCATCATCATTTGCATCATTGACCTAAAATCAAAGGGAAGTTGAGAAAAGGTCACTTCTGCAATGATGGTAAGGTTACATGTGTATGTGTATACAAGGGAGCACTGTAGTATGCAATCAAATGTGCCTGTGCAAATGTATGTGTGTTTCCTTCATCAGTGTTTTTTGTCTGTGTGTGTGTGGCTGCAGAAATGGGCGAAGTATCTGGGGATTCAGTCTTTCTGACAGCTGCCTGCTTTGGGCTCGCAGGAAGGAGCGAGCCTCGGCGCTGCAGCTTCTCCTATGATGAATAAAATATGACGAGCATGCAGTAATGTTTCACTGTTGTTCTGATGCAACATGGACAACATCTCTGAAGTAATGGGAGCATGTGGCTGAATATATGAGAAAAAACAGAGAGATAACAGTGAGGATATAATTATATCTGCATTTAAGTTTAATATGGACATACTTGCGTTTACTGAAAGGGTCGGTTCACCCGTGCAACAAAACACGATTTTCTTATTTCCCTCTAGTGGTGCAGATACATTTGGTTTTATGTGCACAGGTGTTGAATTACTGCCTCTGACATTTAAAAGGACTCTTTCTTCAGTAGAAAGCAGCTCCACAGAAAACCTCTCAGTGAGCTCTGTGGATTTTCCCTCCGTAACTGGGACATTATTTATGGAAAGACGTGCTGCTACTTTGAGCAACCAAACAAAATTCTTAACATCTCCATTATATCAGGTTGGAGGAAGACATCTCCATACATAAAAGCAGAAAAAACTTAGATCATCTGCTTGGAAAGAACATAGGAACAGTGAAAAAATGTCTGATTGTTTCAGCTTCACTTCACAAAAATATCTGAAATTTTAGAAAAATACAGAGAGTCTGGCTCCTCTGATGATGACCTTTAGAAACATTATTGTCACAATGAGCAGAACAGCCAAAATTAACTGCTACAAGTTATAAATAAATGGTTGAAATGTCCAACCTCTGCTAAAGTAGACAAAAAAATGGCTTCAAATTTGACAGAACAGATCCACAGGAGCCTCTCTTTGTTTTCTTTTGTAGTAAAATATCCCATCTACTGTAGAGGTACAATAAAGGGGTGCTTAAGCCCATCTGATCATGCTGTGGTGACACTTCAAACAAAACAAAAAAAAAGGGTTGGGAACCACTACATTCAAGAGTCTAACAGCAAATAATGCTGCCTGTGTTTTGGCCTCCACGGTTCAACCAGACCGTGTTTGAGTTGTCGTGGTTGACTGAGGAGAGGGCAGAACCGGGAGTCAGTGAAGCGCTGAGCAGGAGCTCGAGCTGAGTCATCCCACCCCAGAGCAACCTGGGAAAGACATCTGCACGTTCGGCGAGAGAGCTTGGAGGTGATGAGGGTTGACAAGGCGTGGCAATGGGCTCGTGGCTGACCAGGCGTGCTTCATTTACTGCATGTGATAGTTCCTAACATCGCGGCCAAACCTGGGCAGCTCCACTGACAGATGGAGCATATTAGAGCTGCAGAGGAGCTCATGTGTGTGCTCCGCTTACCACCGGAGTCAGAAAAGTAGCTGATAAGGGGATAGACTTAGGCGCTCATTCAGTCTGCTGCTGGAAATTAATGGAACAACATGTAGGGCTGAGTGTAAAAATAATAAGCCCTTACTTTAAGCGTGTATAAATAGACAAGGCTTGGTTACGGCTGCACATCTCTCACATGAAATCCCAGAAGATACAATTACTGAGCACAAAAAACTATCATGAGAATTTGCTTCTATTTACCCTTTAATGGCGCACCCCCAGCAGGATATAAGCAAAAGTAGTTTATCCGTTTAAAAGCTTGAGTATCCTGTTATTCCAAAGACAGCCAGAGAGGTGGAGCACTGGTTTGGGTGACGGACGGGAGGATGCACATCTTGATTTGGCCGAGCAGTTCATTTTCACAGCGACCTGACAAATTTATCTAGCAAGTGTGAAAGCCCAATTAGGGTCCAGCACGTTGAAAGGAGATCTGATGCCGCTGCTGACAGTGACTGCACAGGCTGGCAGACCCAGAGGGGACTCCACTCCTCCCGCTTCTTTATCACACCAGGGTTCCTGCTGCTGATTCACAGTATTGTTGGGACAGGGCTTATCAAACCCTCTTGACATCCTCTCCTAAGAAACAGCCTGTCCTATTCTTCACACAGCACTCTGGGTGTGAATGGATGTGTTTCAGATTGACAACACTGCCTTAAGAGATGTTCTCAAAGCTGAGAAAACACCAGGAGGCTATTCGCTAATATGTATATAATATCCACTTTACTGACCTAATAGACCTTTTTATGTGTTTCCTGTCTGTAAATTGTTCTTCCTTCCTTAAAATCAGTGGACACCAATTATGGCTTGTATTTTCAGATTATTCAGTCTTCTTCAGCCCATTAGGATATAAATACTTCCAAAGAAAAAACTCATTTAGGAGCATAAATGGTGCTTTAGTTCACTGTTAAGCACGGCCCAAAGATAAAGGCCTCTTAGACCAACACACAGGCAGCACTCAGACCATTTTATGCTGCAGTTTCCTAAAAGCGGAGTTGGTAAAATAAATTTCTCTATTTAAAGGCTCGGCTGTTGCCAGGTTGGAGCTCTGTTGGTGCCGCAGGTTCAGAAAACAGAGCCCAGTACTTTAACTCCAACAAAGGCCTTTTTGTGCAGCAGAGATCAAGTTGAAGAGAGGACAAGGGGGTCTGCTACTCGAGGTGAGCTATTACAGTGGTGATGTGCTAATCTCAGCCACAGGCAGCGTCTCAAGGTCAGCCACGGAGCCACAGAGAATGTGGCTTTTTCATTCGCTCTCTTTTTTTTTTACCCCTTATCTTCTGCTCCTCGTCCTCTTTTTCAGTTTTCTCAACTGCTGTCACACTCTCTCCTCCCATGTCTTCATTCTCTCCCACACACATGGACAAACACACACACACGCACACATATCGTGTCAAGCCTCCCCTGAGCGGTTAGTGTTGGACATTCACACAGTTGTAAGTCAATCTGACGGTGTGGAGGGCAAACAGAGACTCTGGGTCAGACTGAGGGGAGTCAGAGCTGATGCCACATCTGAGACCTTCACTGCCCTCCTGATAAACAGCAAATGTTGTGATAATCCACATTTGGGGACTAAGTCTTGGAAGAAAAGAGAGGCTTTATACATGAGATGTCTGTACTTTAAATAACATAACTTTAAAAATGAACAAGCTGCTGTTTGATTACAGTAATTATGTATAATGTATAAATTATATTAGACAGTGGTTCTCAAACTGAGAGGAACATATGGAGTATTATCTACTTAAGTGACTTTGATTTATAGAGGAACAATAACCAAAGTCTTATGTAAGAAAAGCATTGTAACTTGCATTTTTCACTGCACAATAACTCAGTAACATAAATGACAGAAAAAATTCAGAGAAACATTCATTTAAAACATGATGGCAACACATATTTTGTTGCACCATAATAATTATGTCCACTCACCCGATGTAGATACAAAAATGATATAACTGATGTCTCCTTGTCGCCAAGGAAAACACACTTTGGCTGGCAGTGCATTTGCATCCACGCATGATAAGAGATGAACAAGATGCAAGCAAACAACCTTGCACTCTGACTCTAACACACAAACACAAACACACACAGACACCATCGCACGACTCATATTAGCCTCGGTTGAATTAAATAACATCCACGTCCTCAGCAGGGTGCCTGTCTCTGCCTGAGCAGCAGGTCTGACTTCCAAAATGTAATTGGCTACTTAGCTTTTCTTCAGTCAGTGCTAACAGCGTGTGAGCAAAAGATTTCTTTACACAATCCACATTAGCATGCAAATCAAGGCAAATATGAAAACTTTACACCTAGCATTTGTTTTATACAGTTGACTGACTTTCAATAAAATATAATTTGTCGGTTTTGGTTATCAGTTTTCTTGTTGATTTGACTTTGTTCCTCTTCAGTTTGAATCAAATATTCATCAACAAAACCTGCAGACGTGAGTTAAAGTTTCAGTTGGGGTTTTTTTCCACAGCTTTGTCTGATGTTTACCAGCAAGCATTTTCTTACCACCTGTCTAGGCAGTGATTATGTGGATACGTCTTGAGGTCCGGCATTGTGAATAATCCTCCTATAAGCTGAAAATCCGGCTAAGATGTGCAGGCAGCGAGGCTGACCACTGCTCCGATCAGTGTAACCAGAACACAGTTTCAAAGATTATCTTCTTTAAAATCATCTTTTCTTTCGAGGAATAAAGAAAATAATCTTTCCCATAATATGATAAATCAAGCCGAACGCTTTGTCTTTTGATTCCAACCCCATAAAATTAGAATTTAAAGCTACTAATTGTGAAACTACTGTTCTGCTTTTAAACGTCAGACACTATAAACAGTCTGCAACTTCGAGCACGTCTCCAGCCAAGACGGCAGAGTATTTAATGCCAAGCTATTTCTGTAGGAGCCTTAATGAGGATCTTGACATCCTTTTTTAATGGCGATATATCAGGAGCTAGTGAACCACCCAACCAACTCACAGTCCACACTGCACAATAATTATTGTACTGTAATGGCCAACACAAGCATGCAAACTGTAATTCCTGTCAGTTCCTCTGAGGATCTTCAAAGCCTGCGGACACTGGATATGATCCATGGCACGTCCCTGAGAGGTCGCCAAGAGGATGATGAGATAAGCTCTGGAGGAATTCAAAGCCTTCTCACTCTGCTGCCGGCCACCCCGACACTACACAAAGGACTTTATAACCGAGCCACTTTCAAGTTCTGCTCTGCAGCTGCAGCCAAGCTTGCGTCTGAAAAGCATCAAACTTACAAATAAGAGTACAAGAAAGAGTACAAAAGGAAAGATTTTGATTTTAATTATCTAGTTATTCACTAAATCAACAACAGCGGCAGAAGGGCAGCAGCATCTTATTCTCCAGTGTACAAATATGAATTTCAGTTGTTGCTATAGTTCTCTGATGTCTCCTCACTGCAGCCTCGGGGAGCAGTGAGCTCACGGGACAGCACAGCTGCTGTTAGCAACAATAAAATCTGTGTGATTTTATTTTTTAAATGAGCGTCCACAGATTTATGCCATGTGCAGCTGTAACCACATTATTACCTGACGTGATGGAAACTGCCTTTAACCAGAGAGTCAAATTAGAATCAGAGGACAATGTAGTTTTTAGTTTAAGTTTTCTATCCCACACTGATGTTCGTTTTATTGATCAGTTCTGCTTGGTTTAGAATCAGGATCTATGAGTTGAGAGCTGTAATAGCAAGAGGTCGGTCATGCGCTTTGTTTTTTTTATTTATTTACTGTTTGCCAAATGCTGAAAAGGCAGTAGCACAAGCAATTTGAGCCGTTCATGGGTTGATTTTAGCAGAATTGTGATCAATCGTGACAATGATTATGTTGTTCTTCTTTTAATTTGACCACATTGATCAGTTTCGACACAGTGATCCACAGTTAATGGAGGTCTTCAGAGACAATGAGGGGAAGATGAGATAGACAATTTGCATAATTTAATAAATTTCATTAGAGGTGACTTTGTCAGTAATAAGCTTGCACAGTTAATAAACAGTGTGATGATCTTTTTTAATATCAACTGATCCGCATGTTATGTTATCAATCTTTTTAAACTAAATATTAGAAAATAGCCAGAGCTGCCCTTTTGTTGACATGTTCAAATAACTTGTTTTGTTCAACTACCAGTCAAATAACTAAGATATTCAATATACAGTGATTCGAAGAAGGGAAAAGAAAATTGACATGTTGGAAAATCTGGAGCAAGAAATTTCTTTTCTCCTCAAAAATGACAGAGATAATTGATTGATTTATAAAAACAGCTGTAAACATTCAGACAGAGATGCTGAACTACCGGCCTGAAACATTAAAAACTAATATTTATTAATAGAAGTACACATGCCACAGTTTAAAAACTAAAATATGAATTAGATTCTTAAACCACAGCAGTGAGGATAGGAAATGCAGGTTTGATTCTTCCTGTTCTTTCAGTCTGCTTTGCATTTGTGGTTAAAAATTCGCAGCAGAGCTCTAATTGAAGTGCAGCGACTTCACACTTTGGGGGAAATGACTCAGTCTGTGGGCCACCAACCGTGCACCTGGTTAGAGACTAATGCATCTTTACTGCCCACTGAACATGCTGATGTACCGAGCAGAGAAGCCGGGAAACCTGAACATCTGTCACACAGCAGCTTACAAACAGGACAGGTAGACAAATATTAACTGCTCAATACAATTAACAGACTAAGAGTCAAATAAAATAGATGATAAGTTGGGTTTTTACTGTGTAGTGTGTCTGTAGGAACAAGCAGGGTAGATTGTGGCACAACCTCTACTTGACTTCGGTATTTATCACCAAGTATCAATCTGATAAAAAAAAAAAAAAAAACATATGACCTTTTCACACAAAAAAAACTATTTTAGCCACAGTCTAGACTCTCCTTTAACTAGCCGCAGCTTCTCTGCTCATAATTAAAACAATAAACCACTAAATACATCCTGGAAAACGGAATCCTGGGTTTGGGTTTTCGTCCACTTCACGCTGTTAACCAGCGGTGTTCATACTGGTGCAGCTTGACTGTGAAATTTGGACCCATCACAAATAAAACCAACACATTTAAGAACTCCGAGCTGCTACATTCCAGTTTTTCTTCTGCGTTCTTATAAAAAATAAATGTAATTGTGTGTTGGGACTTCATCTTACCTTCCTCACGAGTCGAGATGCGGCTTCAGCAGATGGTTTTGATGTTCACAGGACGAAACTCAGCAGAGGATGGTCAGTCATAATGATGTTTCATCTCCGCGATCATTCAGCCAAATAAGAGCAGCAGCCTCTCTCTGAGGGTCTGTCTCTCACACTGGGCTTTCATACGCAGATAACTGCCGTCAATTTATCAATGTAATCAGAGCGGACAATCTCTTAGTGTTCAGCACCACAGCACATAAACCGCGACGCACTTTTAGCTTTCGGTCGGAGGAGGAGGGAGTAATGTCAATGGCCCTGTAGGCTCACCGGTCTGCATCAGCCCCGCTCGGTCCGTCCTCTCTCCGTTTCCCTCGCTCCTGTCAGCGGTTCAGGTTCAAAAGCGTGGATGTGATGCAGTCGGTGGGTCGACCCGTCGTTTCTGTCGCCTCTCCGACGTGAAGGAAAGGCTGTCTGACGCTGCGGAGAGGCAGCGCCGCACCGTGCGCCCTGCGCTCCCACACAGACCAACAGCACTGCCTGCTGTACTTAAAGAGACACCGCAGAGCACGCAGAGGCGCAGTGTCCGCCGCACTCTGCGCTCCGCTCTCACAGCCGCACAGCGCAGGTTTGGCGCGGTGACACAGTCCCTGCTGATAGGACAATAAGATCTTATTTCCTGGGAGGACTTCAGTCACAGTAAACATCTGAATGCTGGTTAGTTTCTTGCAGCTTTGACAAATGTATTAAAAACTAAAAATAATCACAAAATGTTTCTTAATACTGCTGTTTGAAAGGAAAGTTGGACCAGTGTGAAGTCTCATCCCTATTTATGGCTTTCTGTTTGAACCTGCTGACTGTAATGAAAAGGGGCAATAAAAGGAGATACACTGCAGCAGGAATAAACCACATTAATAATTACAGCAGATGGCTCAGGGTTGTTTTTGAGTGCAGCTGGTCAGTTCCACTAACCTGTGTGGAAAATATTGGTCTGTATGGAGAAAAGGCATGCAGTCAGCAGCATTAAAATAAATGAAGCTTTCTGTATAAGGCAGTTTTACAGTTCAGTAGTCCTCCTCTCCACCGTGAACAGAACATCACGATGCACTGTAATAATTTAAAGCTCCAGTGAGGCTTTTAGTCTTAATTCAATGTCTGTAAGATTTTATTTAGCTGAGTTTTTATTATTAAAGGGTCCTTTAAATCACAGGGTCAAAACTTACTTAGTAAGGGTCAGTGCAGATGAATGTGTGTGTGTACTTGTATAACCCATGATGTGGGTACTTAACATGCACAGTCACATTGTGGGGACTCACCTTACCTTTTGGGACAAAGTCCTCATAATGTCATCATGAAACTTTAGGATGAAGACTTCAATTAAGATGCACAATATGTCATTTTTTACTGCATTTTTTACTCCCAAGAAAAGCCATGAAAACAAAAGATGTTGTGAAGTAATATGAAATCATAAGACGTGACAGTGTCATTGTCAAACAGCCACCACTGCTGATGAAAATCCACCCGACTGACTCAGACAAAATCATTTATGGACGGGGGGATGTATTAGTTTTATTCACATTATGTTTAGTTAAGCTCACAAGCTTCCTGTTTCACTCTCTGCTTCCTTTGTTTTAAGTACAGACATTCACACTTAGCATTACAATGTGTCCAAAGTGACTTCTTGTCATCAGATTTCACTTCCATCATTACATCTTTCAGTATGAAAAGATCAACAGTTTTTTGTTTTTGACCGACTGACGGACAGAAACCACCAACACACTGAGACAAACAGGCATGTCTTTTACACAAAGGAAGAAAAAACTTGACAATAACAAGCTAATAAGAAAACCCAAATAATTAGCCTTCTTGAGGGTTTTACAAAGTTTAAAAAGTTTCTCCTGATGCAACAACTTGAAAAATTGCAAGAGTCTTTTAAGGAAGTATGATGGCGACCAAGAAGTGACCTGAATTGGTTATTTTTTGTTGTAGTTGCAAAATTTGTAATGTTTACCAACAATAAAATGTTTTCCTGTTTCATTAATTTAGGTTAAATGGTGAAATCAGTTGGGAAAAGTGCGGTCAAACAGCTGATAAATAGTGTCAGGTTTTAACAATGGGGAAGTCTTGCATTTCCTCTCTCCACAGCGCAGAGCGATAAACTGATATGTACAAGGTAAGAAGCCACTTGTATGAATTGAATTTAATGCCAAATTTACAAGAAGGCACCCAAGTTTAAGAATAAAAGCTTATCAGATTTCTGGGAATGTCACTTAAAACAGACTGTGTTCACAAACAAACTGCATATTTCACATGTAACAGAGGATGTTAGTGGAGAATGTGGTGCTTCAATGTGGCTTGGGAGATGTGCAAAAAAAGATTGTGGCTATTTGCGTCTCAAACTACCCTTAAATATGGTCTCATGACGCACTGATGCATTTAAACTTGTGTTTAAAGCTGTCTTGTGATCAAATCATCCAGGATTCATGTTAATACCAGGTGTGCACAGGCCTTAAGACACTTTAATGCACAAATGTCACATATTATACCTCTGAGGTTAGAGAAAGAGTCAGAGCTGGCAAGTGGTGGTTGTGATAAGAGTTTGGATTAGTCTCCAGTCAGTCAAGTAATGTCCTCTGAAGTGATGGAAACATGACTGAGTGTCTGTGAGTATGTGTCAAAGCTTTCCATGACTACACGGATCCAATAGCTGGGTGAGAATCACACTGAATACATGGACAAAAACTCACCCTCTCCCTCCTCTGTGAGCCAAACATTACACACTGATACACACTGTCACACTTTGATTAACACTGAGAGTTTTCTCCCCTGCTCTGCATTCAGATTTTAATCCTGATCTCCAGCTCTGCTTCACCCCTCTAAAACCCACCTCCAGATGTTCAGCTGCTGTTTGTGTGCCTGCTGCACGCAGGATTCCTGCTTCTGATCTGGGTGATCATCCATTCTGTTTTCCTTGTTTGTATAAACTGTGCACTTCAATCAGTTTTATCGTTCTCTCCCTGACAGTCACGGCTGTTAAATCGATGGCTTAGAGCAACTGCATCACACAGATCTTTAAAGGGCATGTACACAAGAAGACACTCACATGCAGGCAGAGCCCACATGAAAACACACAGATTGGACACAGGGGAGTCTGCAAAGCACCTGGCAGGTGAGTGTTGTTCGTTTGTCTCACCTGTTTCAGTCCGGTTAGTCCAAAACCTACATAGTCTCCTCTAACTCCAGCACCTGCAGTCTGAAACATCCACTCAGTTATTACAAGCTTAATGCTGGTCCATCCCCAAGGGATGATGTGCTGACACAACAGAGATGACTCTGCATATTTCAGCAGCCTCAATTCATGGGTTGGTTGCTGTCTGTGCTGTTGCCCATAGCGCTGTCACCTGCAATTACTCTCCTCTACATGGTGACTCAGCGGCGGACTCCAACTTCGAGGGGCACTCTTAAAATCACCAGTGTGCAGCAGTGATATTACTCATGCTGAATCAGGCCGAGCGGACGGGACAGCAGCCAAACTACTGAATCCTAAAACTCTTTTGCTGTTTTTTAAGGAAGGAAAATGGATTTTGTTGCGTTCTTTTTCAGATAAAACTGTGCTGCAGAGTAAATGCAAAACATTCCTCCCATTTTTATGTCTGCATGCATCGCAAGAGGTCAAGAGTGGGGGATAAATCACATGATGCGGGAGATAAAGCTCCAGGCTGGTCAACATAGAGTCAAACTCATACATCTGCATCACAAATCAGTAGTTGCTGCATTGTGTGTTACTTCCACTGTTTTATCTATCTTTCAGATGCAGAAGACAGAAATAAATAGACCATAATGGGCACATTGTGTAAATCTGCTTTCTCATGAGGATGAGTAGGCGGCGGTATGAAAGTGGAATGAAGAGAATTTTCCTTCATTTTTCAGATTGAGACTGGTTAAATGGTCCATTTTGTGATCCCGTTTCATGTCAGGATCTGAAAAAATGGCTGTTTTGAGCAAAGACAGCACACAATCCACAAAATAACTCATGTGAAATCAAGCAGATTTCTCTTTCTTTCAGTAGATCATCTGTACATACAGTGCAAAACC